>JBAMHV010000007.1:20213163-20240136 GCA_037177535.1 Pseudomugil gertrudae
TATATAGTGTATTATATAGTAGTGTGTGTGTATTGTTGTGTATATGTATTTTTTAATGATTCCTGAGCTTATTATAAGTAGCTGTTTCTAAGTGGCTTATGTTGATAGCACTGCTTTACCTCCTAAAATGTAGAATTCAGTGTTTTTGCCACAGGTTGAGGTTAAGTTTGCCCCCTGAGTAGCTTGTATCTTGTGGCATGTGGAACTAGGCTAGCATTGTAGCACTGGGTTTGTCATCGGAGGAAGGCCCTAGAGGCCAAATCTGAATGCCAACACTGCTGAGAAATCTCTTCTGTGCGGGCTGTATGTCAACAAATAGTTTAAAAACAAATTAGACAATTCTTAACATTTGATGTGACAGTTTATACTTTTATCACTGTATGGGATTTAATATTAAATGTACTTTAGCCTTTGAACTCTTAACCATCAGGGCTAAAAACGTAAAACTGTTGAAGCAGTTTTTATATTGTTTTTAAATTGAGACATACATTTTGCTGTGCCAAAACTTGCAGGAGTCCTTTTGTAGGCCAGCGCATATTAATCATTAAAAAAAGGCAGCAAATTCAGTTACAATCCAACTTAAAAGCCATGCTTTTCTTTTACACACAACTTTTCTCAGGAATGTCTCATTCAGTTGGACACAGAATGCTTTGAGGCCTACAGCTATCTGCGAATACGCCATTACATTGTTTTTTTACTTGAATTTAAACCTGATGACTTTTCTTTTGCCCCTTCTCATTGCAAAGATACTATGGCATGCTTCCAGCCCCTGTCCCATTCATTTTTCACACACTTCCCCCATCCTCTCCCTTTTAGCTTGTCCCTCCCCCTTCCATTCTCTGTAGTAGTTACAACTCTTACCATTTATTGGACCCAACTAAATTGCCTGCTTTTGTAATGCTTTTCAGGTTTTTATCTTGATAACTATTCTAAGTTGGTAGGAAATATCATGTTGGGAAATCTAATTTCTGCTGATAGTGACAAATGGTTGTGCTCTCTTTATGATGGAATGTAAAGAGCTTCTTTGTTCTGGGTCTCTTTATGTCCACGTGTGTTCGCTGCCTTTGCAAATGTGAACTTCTTCCTTTTATGTGTGAAGGAGGTATTGTATAAGTCCCACTTTGTTTTTTTTGTAGAAATATAAGGCCAGTATTGAGATATATTCTTCCTGGCTCAGGGGGATTGATAAATCTGTTTAAAGATATGTAAGATACTGTACAAACATTCACCGTATTGTGTTTTTACCAATTCCAATTAATCAGTGATGTTTTTATTCTAATCTATTCTCATCTGTCCTTTTATAGGCGACATAAATCTGATAATGTTATAGTAAGAACGGTGGTCAGTCTGGCTGGTTGAGGTGTTGAGGGGACATCACAAACCACGCCAGGATCCTGACTAAACTTTTCACTACCCTCAGTGAAGCTCTCGTCTCCATGTGTCTCCTTGGACTGTAATTATGGTTACACTTATCACAGAGCAGCTCCGTAAGCAGAGTTTGGAGGAACCTTATCACAAGGCTTTCTCATTCAATGCCACTGTGGTAAGTGGAATAAACCTTCAAAGTGACATGAGCATTATGAGTGTTCGCTTTGAAAACAAGTTGTTTTTATTACAGTCGCTACCTGCAGTGGGCTCCAGTCCAACCATCTCATGGAGTGCTAGCCGAACGGCTCAAGGCAAGTCAGATTAATTCAGCACCATAACTTTAACTATGAAAATAATCTTTCTAATTTATTTATTTATTTGCAGAAAGCAGCTCAGCAACACAGCCAACATCCAAAACACACCTTTTGTCTGATTCCTGTGAAGTAGACTTTGTATGGCCTCCCTCCTGTGCTGGAGATTCTTTCCAGAAGCAGGAGGTTGCCTGCACAGACCAAGCTTTCCAGAGTTCACCCCCACCACCTCCAAAACGTCACTGCCGGTCCCTCTCTGTTCCAGAAGATCTGTCTCAATGCCGCTCCACCTGGCATCCCAGTGCATCAAAGGTTTGGACTCCAGTCAAACGAGGTTGCCATAGTAGAGGAGCATCTAGTTCAGGCTCTGGAGCCAGTTCTTTGCCACTTTGTGGTCCCAGTTCTTCCTTCACCTCCTCCTCCATACATTCATCATCCAGCCCTACCTTCTTCAGTTTAGCTCTGTCATCTGACTCTCCTTTATCTTGGGGCTTCCCATGGGACCCCTATGATGCACTGAAAGGAACTTGTTCTGCCTCTTTTGCCACTCCTTCCTCATGCTCTTCTTCACCAGCCCCCCTGGTTTCTCATTCAGTGCTGCAGCGCCGTTTTTCCCTGTCCCCGGTGCACATTCAGAATGCCTCAGTGGCATCCTTGAACCCTCAGCCCTCTCCTGCTTCAGCTCTGGCATTTGGTTTTTCTGGCCTAGAGCACCCAGCCCTGTCTCCATCTCCCACCTCAGCTTGCAGTACCCCATCTTCTTGTAGGCGAGACCGGCACGCTGCGTTGCCACGATGTCACTCGCAGCCTTGTGACATGCGAAAGCCCCGATTGAAGAGGCGCCATGACCCAGATGTTCAGCCTTGCCCGAGGCCAGGCCTGGATTTCAGTAAGATGACACAGGTGATTAAACACATCATTCTCTGTTAAGTTGCCTCAAGTGTTAGCATAAACCATGTTTATTGTAATTCTACCTAGTACCTTCCAGTTACCAAACCTGTTGGCATGACAACATGAGGACTCACTTATGAGTTACATTTTTTATACTACCAGATTTCACCATTTCTAAAGATTACAACCACTGAAATGTCATTCTTTAGTGGGTTTCTGTAAAGAAAATTAATTCTGTACACTCTTGTAGCCCCAAATGCAGTTAAAATGACAGATTCATGTTATTTCATCCAATGAATTTACTCCTAGGTCCTATAAATACTCATTATTGATACTCAACAATATCTTTGTCAGTAGATTAAAACACAACGGTTCCGTTTTGAGTCGAGACCTGAGTGTTAAGCACAGTCACTATTAACAAAAACTGCATTAACTCGGCTCACACAGATTCAGCTGTGAGTGTCTCATCAAACACACCCACACATAATTAGTCTGATTACACACCTGGGCCCGCAATCCTCCAGTCAGTAAAAGAAAAACACAGATTCTCTTCATAATCATGAACGAACAGGGGCCTGTTCCAGAAAGCGATTTTACCATGAGCTAAACTCCGCCCTCGAGGTCGATTTAACCAGAACCTGCTTACCATCCGTTCCAGAACAGCTGATAACTTTCAGTTTAATCAACTTCCTGCTGGTAACCCAGCGTTAATAAGCGCGTGCACCGCTAATACCGCATCAATGGATCGCAGAATTCATGATCCACAATGGAAACTGCAGGTGAAAACAAACGGGCTGCATATTTTACAGAGGCAGATTTCAGGGTTTAATGCTGCTTATGAAGAAGTCAAGGAAAAAAGCAACACGGCAGCATGAATGTCAGAGTTAGTTTGGAAAAAATAACTGACCTCTCTCTGAGTACCCGGAGAGAACCCACGCATACATGGGGACAACATGCAAACTCCACACTGGAGTGTAACTGGACAACCCTCCCCAGGCTGGGCTCAAACCAGCAACCTTCTAGCTGTGAGGCCACAGCGCTAACCACTGCTCCACCATGCTGCCCAATAAAGGAATAAATGCACAAGTTTAGTCATATTTGCTCCATTTTCATTAAGAATATCCAATAAAAAATCCTTTTCTATTCAAGCATTACTTTATTTGCTGTCACCAGTTTCTTAATGGTACAATGATGCTAACATTGACCTGTTAATATTTTGGGTTCTGGTTAAGATGTTGTTCTTGTGGAGGCAGAAGATCTCTGTCCTACATCACCATGAAACACAGTTCAAACAGGTCATACTAGTTTTTTTTTTCATGAAATGAAAAAGAGAATAGTTTCTGTAAACACTTTTTAATGAATATGATTTTAGGCAGGCCCTGGATGGACTGGCGACCTGTCCAGGGTGTACCCCGCCTTTCGCCCGTGGGCAGCTGGGATTGGCTCCAGCCCCCCCGCGACCCCTCTCTGGGAACAAGCGGTTGAAAATGGATGGATGGATGGATGATTTTAGGCAAATCCAGTGTCTGATCATTCTGCCTCTCTGTGCAGCGGCTTGTTGCAGGGAGCTGTACAGATGCGTGTAGGAGCGTTGTAGTGCGATGCATCCTGTGCAAACAGCTCTGCACACTGTTGCTTTTCCACACATGCTTTGCATCACCCACAGGATCGTAGTCACAAAGACTCACATGCTCAGTGACGTCTCTGCTCAGTAACCTGCTCCGGAGCAGGTTATGTTCAGAGGGTATGTCGCTATGGTTGCTTACATACCCTGAAGGTTACCTCTGTTTTTGGAACCAAAAGTTGAGGTTATCAACAAACTTACTCCTAAACTAACCCGTTATGTCACATAACCCGCTTTCTGGAACAAACCGCAGGAGTCCACATATGCACATGGCAAAAAATAAACAATCTACAGTATTTTATGCAAGTTCTGTGCTTTCTCTTAGACTTAAAGACCAGGTGTTAGTAGGCATTAATGACTTTTTTACCACTTCATAAAGACATGGTCATGCTTATAGGCTGTGTGTCCATATTAGGTTCCTCACACAGCTTCTTCATTTCACATAACACCATTAAAATGACTGAAATAGACAGGTGAACCCTGCCTCTCCCACTAAAGTCAGGTTACCACACTGCTGATATTTGTCTACATTGTCTTTCACAAATGGAGCCTATTATTAGGATTTAACTAATTTAGCATGTACACATTACATATGTTTAATTTCTGATTTTTTATAGTGTGGGTTTTCCCTGTCAAGTTTTTATTTAATTTTTTTAATGCTAGCAAAGTTGATGAATGCTTATTTGGTATATGCCTGCTAAAGAAATTGATGCTGCCATCTATTTAGACTTGAAGTATTGGTGTTGAAGTATTCTCTGATGATTAACTACCTTCATTCACTGGTAGTGGATCCTGTTGTGTAACCAGCTAAGGGTGTGTGTGTGTGTGTGTTTTCCTTATTCACATGACCATTCTTCTTTCTGCTTTGTAGATTGGTAATCGTGACAGCCTGTTGGGTGATGGTGGCTGCATATTTCCCGTGTCTTTTCATGCGGAGCAACGCTCATCCTTCTCTCCTGCTGAATTCGTTGGACGAGCTAGCATTGGGCCCCTGAGTGAAAGTGAAGAAGAGGAAGAGGAGGAAAGAAAAAGAACTATATTGGATGCTGGGAAAACTACTGTTTTTGAGCGAGACTGCACAGAATTGGATTTGACCCTTATAGAGGAAAACTGACCACTCTTTGGTGCTCCCTGTGTGACTACTACATTCATAACCATATAAAGCACACCTATAGGCTTTTCCTTGTTTTCTGGCAAAGCCTTTGAAAACTTGCAGCCTTCATGTTATGCATCTAGATTTCATGATTGATAGCCAATCAAGTATGAGCTAATGGCAAATTGAATTGCTTTGTTTGTAACATTTAAGCAAGCCCACTATCCAACATTGCACAGTAATGCCAGTGCCTGCCTGTTCGGCACTCGGTAGGGAAATGCGCATGAGCAAATAAGCAAGTTTTCATGTGCAGGGATGTTTCACAATATATGTTGATACTAGTCTTAATTAGCATTAACCATTGGTATGCATCTCAATTGTCTTACATATCTTTATTGAGAAACACTATTTACAGGAGTAAGCAGAAAGTTCTTAATATGTTCTCTGATGTGCAGTAAAAACCAGAGGTTAGTTTTTCTCACTGTCCAGTCAAATCAAAGCTTTTAGATTTTGCTCTATACATTTGGATTAGTTTTTAACTATTAAAGGTAGGCCTAACTTTGCCATTTATGAGTCAAAAAGATTTCTAAGTAGTCTAAATGGCATAATGCCACATCTTAATGCCTTCCTGTATATTTACAAGGAAACATTCCAGGATTCTTCCCCGTTCTTAAGTCCTTCACTTATATGTTGCTCCTTTGGAATATATATGTGTATGTCAAAGGGATGTTTTTTATTGTTCTAGAATAACTGAGTTTATTTCTCTCTCTCTTTTCCCCCTTCATATATTCTCATCTTGAGATGTCCGTATAGACATCAACACATGTCACAAACAGTAATACTGATGATACTGTTAACTTGCCATGCCTTAAGCCTAAGAGTTAGATGTTCTCTGGTTTTTTTTGCAGCCAGAGACTTTTGCAGTCTCCATTTGCACTGGTTCAGATATTTTTTGAATGTGGGGCACATGCACAAAAAAGAGAGAACTTATTAACTGAATCGGTGCTGCAGAATGACTCCACAGGGCACAATGTAATGTACTGTATAATGGTTAGAGTGAGTACACATGTCCAGCTGATTTCTGAGTGAGAGGCTGTAGTGGTTCAGATGATTTGGTGGCCTTTTTACATTTTTTTCCATGGTTTCAGATGGAAATATTCCTGTTGCACAATTTATGTATGAATAAAGTTTAATAGAGAATTATTTTTTCCCAAAAACTGTCCTGTCTTTTGTTTTGAAAGAAATGCAGCACATTGTGCTTGTGGAGTGAAGCCGTGGGGCCAAAACGATGCGGGGTTATTGCGCCACCTAGTGGTTGATTGCAATATTTAAACTGCACAAATATTTCAAGTCCATTCTGACTTGATTAAAGCACTTTTATGTTGGGAAAAGAAGCCTTTTGTAGACAAATCTGTGTTTTTCTATCCTCTCTAGATATAAGAAAACTGCTAAAGATTAGAGAAATAAACAGGAAAGTGCACAAAACCAAGTCATATAAATAAACACTCTTCACTTAATGCAAATTTACACACATAACGGCATTAAGAGAAACAGAAACGTAAGTAGATGCAGAACAATCACAAAAAAAAAAACATTATGGTTGTAAAGAGTCACAAAAAATAGAGCCAGAAAACTGAATCCTGCCTGCATGTTGTGCATAGATATGGTACGTGGCCTTACACTGTGCGACCAGGCTGAGTTTCCTCATCTGTAGGCATAAAAATATATTTATAAGTTTAACTTTTAGTTCGGTTAAACAAAGCTGCTCAACAGAGAAGTTTGTCTGGCTAACAACTTTGACTTGTGTTACAAGTCTTCGTCGCTCCGCCGTGGAAGGTGAGGGCGCTCCTTCGAGCACGCGGGCGCTTTTCACGGACCGTCTGACCCCCTCATCAACGAGCCACTTCCTCTTTTGTCTAATTTCATGGCGATCGGGAGAGAGGGAGCACCACCGACGCACGCACACTGTCTCACCACTCCTGAAAGAGTTTATTCGGGGTAAATAATTATCCTTTTTTTGCACGATTCGCTTTAAGGTTGCAAAAGTACTTCTGGATCAATCAAACTTATTGAGGGAGTTTTATTACAAAGCAGAATGAAGCATTTGTTCATCTTCTGGGTCAGATATTTCACATTGTAGCGCCACTCGCTGATAACAAATCGGACGAAATGGGCTCCCCCTCCGCCTGCATCTCGCACACACTCAGCGGCACGCTACTTAACGGCGCTGGCTAGCTAACATTAGCAACTCCACAAACGTCTCAAATAAGTTCTTACGGGGACTAGTTGCACTGACATATTTGACCATTTTATGACAGTGGTGTGACACAAAACAATGCATTTGTACGAAGGGTAAAGAAATTCACGTTTCTTTAAAATATTAACCAATTCTTCTCTTCAAATGTTTGTGTTTGGGTTAGCAAGCCACTATCGGATAGCTAGCCACCGTGCCATGTACATAGTTCACTGCTATCCCAATTCAGAAGTTGATATTGGCTAAACTAGACCAATTTAGTAATACTGTGAAGGACAGAGTCACAGAGTGTTGGTTAAATAATTGTAATGTTTGTATGGGACGCATTAAATATACCCACCATTCATTACCAGTACCCCAGAACAACTCAGGCTAGCCTGCATGATCAGCTAACTACTTGGTTAACGGTTTATTGGTTGTGTTTTTATTTTTGTTTGCACTAAACGATTATGGTCAGGATAAACCACTCAAAATAAACTGTTTATATCATTAGCTAACAGCTAGCATCTGATTATTTGCTAAATTTCATTCGGCTTAAATGGTGGTTTTTACTTTTAGCCTAACCGAAGTTAGCCAGAAAGTTTTAATAACGGACCAGAAAACATGTTTATTGCTAAACTACTTAAATAATAAATAAAATATTAGCATAAAAAGTTTCACACTCCACTCCATGTTAAGTTCATTGTGCAAAAGTATATGAATAGTTTTTAAGTTAACATTTACTGTAATGTTTGATAAGTTTACTTAAAAAAAATGTATGTGTCACTTTTTTCATAAGAGGATAAATACACATTATTTTCAATTAAAAATAAATGTAACATGGTTTAAAGCAGGAGCTGAACAACAACAGTTTACTACACATAAATAAGGTCAGTGGACTTCCCTCCACATACACACATCCTGGACAGGTTGCCAGTCCATCACAGAGAGACAACCACATTCATACCTGTGGATAATTTAGGATAACCAGTTCCTAACATGTATTTGTTTGGATGGTGGGAGGAAGATGTAGTATTCAGAGAGAACCACCGTTTACATGGGGAGAATATGGCTCAAACCAGCAACCTTCATGCTGTGAGGCCACAGTGTTTTATTACTAGCTTTATTCATCTTGTTCTTTTATAAATCGTGACCAACGATCCGTCGCATTAGATCTCACTGATTTGTTGCTTTTGAAGAATCCCAGTTTCTTTTCATAATAAAAAGGGAAACACAAAGGGGGGGGGGAAACGTATTTTCCAGGAAATCACGTGATCTACTGAAGTCAATGTCTAAGTAGAAGTAAAATAAGAGTAATTCAAACTCAAGTTTATATATACAATAATCTACTTTTGCACTTGTAACAAAGTGAATGTTTGATGAGGTCATTCCTCATGAAAATGTTTTGTTAATGTTGTTGTCTTTATAATAAGCCGTCTGTAATTATCTTAACTGCTTGATAATGATATTATTCAAAGTCACTAAACCTTTGTTTTTTTTTTTATAGTGTAAACTAAGTTGTCGGCCGTTATTGGCACACCGGACGTTGCTCTGCAGGTGAGTTCTATCCTAAAATACACCTCAGGCACCTCATTAGCAGCCCCACGATTTAAGTGTTGGACACCTCCGGGTGTCCAAAGTTAGTCCTTTTTCTGATGCAGCGCACCTAAATCTGATTAATGCGTCTACATGTTTGTGTAAAAACTTAACAAGCTGTAGAAAAAGAGCCATTTATTTTGAATCAGGTGTGTAGGATCTGGGTGACACATAAATCCTTCAGGATTGTGATCCTCAAGGACTGGAGCAGGATATTCCTGATGTAGAGTATAATAGAAGTAAAATAGAAGATTTAGGGCTTATTTAATGTCACCTTTGTACACTTTGAACACTGACATTAGATGTCAAGCAAGTGGCGTCTCGCTGCTTCTCCATCAATCCTTTGAGCTTCTTACACTGATCTCTGTTGCATAGAAGCAGCAGCATGTTGGGAATGGCTATTGTGTGGTTACATAGGAGAGATGCATGGTTATTGTCACGTGTGTACAGTCCCATCTCTTTTATTTACACCGAATGCACTCCAGCAGGAACACTAAGTTGATAATAGGTCAGGAAAACTTTGAACCCTGCATGCTAAAAGGTTGCAGCTTGTGCAGGTTGCATAAACACCAAAAGTCTAGTCTAAAAATAGCAAAAATCATCAAATGACTTCAACTCGACTACTAAACACTTTTACCACACACACACACACACACACTGTACAGAATACTGAAACAGAGCCAGTCATGTTACGTGATGTGACGTGTGGATGGCTCCTTCCGAGGCTTTTTTTTAGTTTATTCTGCATGTTTTTATAAAACAAATCAGATTTTTCAGTAATATTTCAACTGTTTAACAACATATTAGTTACTTAGTTTACCATGTTTATTTGCTTATGCTTCAGCTACAATAAAAATACAATGTCATAGTTTTATAAAATGTTATTACTTAGGTTAGTTTCATCTTATTTAACTGACAACTGATCAATCTGAGGATATTTGTACCTACACACACACACACACACACACACACACACACTCATGACAATAATCCCTACTTCTATCCCAGCAAACCAAATTAACGTCAAAATAAATTATCTGCTAACTTGTGATTACATAATTTTGAACACGTATGTGAAATAAGTGCATTTTTAGTAGTTTGACCGAATAAACATTCAGGATTGTTTCACTTCAGCCAGTAAAAACATTCATACGTCTTCATCGGTCCGTATCTGCTCTTCCACAAACCCATTTTCAGAAACGAGCGCTATCAGAACAAGTCCAGCTTTTGTTTGTATTAGCACCCAGGTTTTTATGCCATGCGTGTCTTCCAGGCAGTCTTACAAGGTTGGATTTAGTAAACATTTACCCATTGCTTAACTAAAATCCACGCTGCTTACAGTTCCTTCCAACAATAAAATGTACTTTTAGGTTTGGTTTAAATTGACTAATTGGTGTTTGTCTTTAGTGTTTCCATCGTCTTTAGTGGAGCAACTTCACTTTTTTCCTAACTGCACATAAAAAACTAGCAGGACGAGTGATTGCTGAATGCTCTTCATCACGTTTCTGGGTCTTTGACTTCCTTCCTACTGTCAACACACTTTTACATTGAAATATTAGCGCTAATAAGTGTGCTTTTAGCATCTTCAATATGCTTAAGTATGTAAAAAGTTCAGTCTCCACTGTTAGGCTGTTTTATGCAATCAGCCGTTCTCAGGTTATTATTATAAACTGTAAAAATGATTAATCACCTTTCATTAATGAGAATGTAACATGCATCAATGAGTTATTTGCTCTCTGTCTCAGTTTGTGTGCAGGTGATACTAAGTGGACTTCATTAAAAGGTGCCCGCTAGAGTTTGGATCTATTCTTCGCTGTCCCAGGTTAAGACTGCTCGGTCTATGGCGCTGATGGACAAACACAAACAGGTCAAGCGACAGAGACTTGACCGCATCTGTGAGGGTAAGAGTGCTTGCGATCGTGGTGGAGCTATATGCTAATTTAATGTTTAAAAGGAAACATCTGTGTGTATCGAGTGTTTTTCTGTTTCTGACTCCTTGCTAGTGAAGATCGTTGTTCAGTTATGACCTTTAGCTGTGTTGACAAAGTACACACGTCGTTGTAAGGAAAGGTTTACACTGTTTTATGCATGTCTTTGGGTTTTAGACTTTTTTTTATAATCATTTCACTGTTTTGTTCTCATACGGTTGCTGAAACTAAGTGAACTTTCTACTTTTGTTACTTTCCGTAAGAGTAGTGAGGTGTGTAATTCTGTTGTGAGCTGTTATAAAGATGGAGATCAGATGTAATGGTGCACCAAGATGGAGGGAAGAGTCTGGGAGTCTCTGGAGACTGAGAGGGAAAGGACAAGGTGAAGGGTTGCGTCCGAGGTTACAGGGAAACGGGCCAGCTGTCTCTTTAAAAAACGACAACAGCCCCAAACCGCCCTCAGCCTCGGCTTCGGCTATGCTAATGAGGTTAGTGCTGGTTGGCTGGCTCTCAATGACGCCGCCTGTGATTGGAGGCCGCCTGTGGGGGAGGGTCTGGGCGTGGATGACAGCTGGGAGCGAGTCAGCCAAGAGCAGGCTGGCAGCGAGAGAGGGAGGAAAAAAAGCGAGCGATAGAGGGAGAGAGAGAGGGGAAAGGAAGACAGGCTGACAGACTTCATAATGCAAGGTTAGGCCTGGTGCTCATGTGTTTTCTATTTTGGCATGCGTTTGTGAAATCCGTGAAGCGAGCGTGTGGGAGATCTAAGGTTTGGGTGTGGTGTGGCTATGCGCGTGCAGTTTCCCTTTTGTGACTGTGTGTGTCGGTGTGTGTCGTTGAGAAGGAACTGAATAAGCGTGTGTGTTTAGCTGCGTCTGGGTGGAGTACTGCTGCTTGCTGCATTATCATCGTCTGCTGCCCCTCCCCCCCTCACCTCTTACTCTAACTACAGCCAGAGGGAGAGGAGGAGAGGAGGAAAAGAAAGGGAGGGAGAATGAATGAATCACTGAATGAATTGCATTGTGTGTCCGGCCATGCTTGCTCCTCATAGGCCTTGGCTATGCCAGTGTCCTTTACTCAAATTACTCTCTGTGTGGGCTTACGGGGTTGAATGTTGTTTATTTTCAAAGGAGGATTTTTTTTTTATTATTGGCCGGTTAAGGTTTTTTCTCAATGTTTCTTTGTGTGTGATGTTTCAGTTTGCCAGGTTTAGACATGTTAATTGTCAGTGTTAATCATGCTGCTTTGTGTAGTGCATCCATTTGTACATTTTACGTGGGTGTGTGCGTGTGTATTAGAGAACAACTAGAAAAGGAAAAAAGGCTCGGATGATTCTTCCATATATTTAATTTTTCCACTCAGCCACTCACTCGTTCCTCCTTAGCAGTCCCACCATTACACGCTGCCCTCTTTCCAAGTAAATGTTCTAGCAAGGCACACCCCCCTGCCACAGAGCACACACCTGTCACACAGTAGTGACTGTAAAATACGTGCTTGTCTAAATGTAAAGCAGAGAAAGAAAGGAAAAACATTTTTAGTTTTTCCTGTGCACCAGCAGAGATGTGGCTTTGTTTTTGCAACTTTTTGGTTTGCACAATAATAAATGGCCATAGCACACGTGACAAGCATTGTGTATTTGTGCACTTGGATGTGTATGAGGACAGGGCAAGACCAGAAAAAAGCAAGTGGAAGAGGTGACTCTTCCAGACATGAGATTTAGGTCACGAATGGGACCACCATAAACATATGAACCCCCAGCAGAGACCCAGCAGTTCTCTGCACCCCTCCCCCAGCTACACTTCACCCTGTCTGCCCCCTCTTCTCGGTGTGTACCCAGTTCATACAGTGGGCAGGTCAAGTTCCCAGAACCTAAACTCGGCTAAAGAGGTTTGTTTTATTAACCTTCTCCGTATAAGGAGTCGGACATGAATTAATGAAGACGTTGAATATTAAACAGGAGTTCATATGAAATGGGCCAGATTACTGGGTGCGCCCCAGTTTGGACTTTTTTTTTCCTAAAACTATTATACACATCTTTATGCACTGATCGATGCTGGAAAAAGAGTCATAAAAGTCTGGGTTATTATTGTCTGTAGAGTGTGGAAGTTTAGCTATGTGTGCCGGGGGATTTTGTTTGAGGGTGTGATGACTTTCATCATCGTCCAGACGTCGGATGTGGAGTTTGAGTCACTCACCTCCAGTTAAACTTTACTGGTTCAGTTATGCACATCAACTCGCTGTCAGTAAAGATTGCTTGACAACATTTTCTTTAAGCTGTTATCTTTTCAATGGCACTTGGTTAACAGTTTTTTCTCCGCGGTGGACTCAGGTATCCGACCCCCTATCCTGAATGGGCCGATGCACCCCCGGCCCCTGGTGGCCCTGCTGGACGGGCGTGACTGCACTGTGGAAATGCCTATCCTCAAAGACGTGGCCACAGTGGCTTTCTGTGATGCCCAGTCCACACAAGAGATTCATGAGAAGGTAGAGAAGAAACCAGCGCACACAGTCTGAGTAGAAACCGTTGCATTGGTTATACTGTGATTTCTTTTCTTTAGGTGTTAAATGAAGCTGTGGCTGCTCTCCTGTACCACACCATTACCTTATCCAGGGATGACTTGGAAAAATTTAAAGGCCTGCGAGTTATTGTCAGGATCGGCTCTGGCTTTGACAACGTTGATGTTAAAGCAGCTGCTGAGCTGGGTGAGACACCGATGCCTACAAGATATTCTCTCAGAAACGCGGTATCAGACGTAAGCCCTGGTGTTTTAACCAGCAGTACTGCCTCTCTTCTACCCGTCATCCAGGTATTGCTGTCTGTAATGTACCAGCAGCCTCGGTGGAGGAGACGGCCGACACGTCGCTATGTCTGATTCTCAACCTGTACAGGCGAGTTACTTGGATGCACCAAGCGCTAAGAGAGGGAACCCGTGCCTCTAGTGTGGAGCAGATCAGAGAGGTGGCTGGTGGTGCTGCTCGAATCCGGGGTGAATCTCTGGGCGTCATCGGTCTTGGTGAGTGAATGTGTTGGTTTGGATTTCTTTAGACCATCTTATCCAGGTTTTACCTGCACGTGTGAATCATATTTAACAAGTTATTTTGATGCCGTTATCGACTGGGTTTTCCCTCCTCGGTGACTCTAACTACATCTCTTTTGGCTCTCCAGGGCGTGTTGGACAAGCTGTAGCACTACGGGCCAAAGCCTTTGGATTTGGGGTGATCTTTTATGACCCCTATTTGCCCGATGGCGTGGAGCGTTCTCTGGGCCTGCAGAGAATGGCCACCCTGCAGGACCTGCTCGTCCATTCTGACTGCGTATCCCTGCACTGCAGCCTCAATGAGCACAACCACCACCTCATTAACGACTTCACCATCAAGCAGGTGAGTGGGAACACACTTAATGTACATACGCCAAAATGTGGCTTTTAATATTTCCACCTCACGGGTTTTCATATTTGTGCCATTATTGGTGCTCCTCATCAGTTAAGCAAGTTTAGATGTTTATCTGAGCTTGAATGTAAATATTAGCTGTAGTGACTCTTAACATCCAGAATGGAGGAAATGAGCATGTTGTTCTCATAAAGCCTTTAAAAGTCAAAGAAAACTGCACCACTGATTGGCTACAGATGATCTAAGTTGTAGCACTAGTGTGGCACATATGTACGCACACATCAAATACAGGACATTCCTCTTGTTTATAAAGTGTTGTTGGTGGAAATACTCATTTCAGAAATTACAATTATCCTCTTTGTTCATTGAATATAGTCATAGACCTACAAATTGTATTGGTTTTGCTATATTTGTTGTTCTTTATGCTTCTTCACACCATCTGCAAGGCTTTAATGTTTTATATGAAGCACGTTGAATGTTCTTGTACATGAAATGTAATGTGCACAGTGCACATGTCTTTTTGTTGCAGCTGCTTTTATAGCAGCTCATATTAGTCGCACATCTGACTTTTTTATTATGCATCAGCAGTGCTGAAGTATTTTTTTGTCCTTTTGGGGAAATTTGGAATCAGATCTGTTGTTGCGTTGATTTTGTAAGTAAGCTCACATCATTTAGGTGCTAAGCTACCACTGGAAAAGCTTGTTTTATTACATTTTAATGACAAACTGAGAATTTGTTATAATTGTAAACTGTTTCTTTTGGATCTTAACAGTTTGTCATCACAAATTTAAAGATGTTATGCAGATATTTTATTGTCTTGCTCACAGAACAGGTTTCTGTTGGCTTGCTGCATCAGTGCTGGTGGCATAATGGAAAAGCTGTTCTGTATAAAGATTACATGTCCGTGTCTCAGAGCCATAACAAAAGGTGGTTTGTAAAGCAGAAAGTTGGATCCACTTCTGTGTCCATGTGTTTGGATGTTGGTTACTGTGCTAAAGGTCAAAGCGTTGAAACAAATGTGTCGGGTTCAGAAATGAGAAAAGCTTCAGCATCATTGCTACATAGTCACACTCGTTCAGTCCAAATGCAAACCCATGCTTTTATTTACTACACAAAGATGAGATGGCTACTCTAATATCCAGAAGTCTGAGTCATCTATTATACTGCATTGCTTGCATTTCTGCAAATAATATGAGGATACTCCAACACTGCTGGCAAGAAACCATGTTCTGTCTTAGAAATGCTGATATGCCAAATGTTTGCCGTGTTTGTGCATAATAACCAACGGCTCATTAAAATGAGCTTGTTGTATTATTGTAGTGCAGAAAACACTCAGCAGGTTGCTCATCGTTTTAAAAATGTTAGCCTTCTTCTTCTGTGGTTACGCACGTTGATCAATCACGTTATCACCTCAGATGCGTCAAGGCGCCTTTTTGGTGAACACATCAAGAGGTGGTCTGGTTGATGAGAAAGCATTGGCTCAAGCCCTGAAAGAAGGCCGGATACGAGGTGCTGCCCTGGATGTCCACGAGGCAGAACCTTTCAGGTAACCAGTGTGCAGCCATATATACTACATGTACACGATGCACAATCTCACTAGCTGTCTTTGTAACAGTTTTTCCACAGGCCCCCTGAAGGATGCTCCTAACCTGATCTGTACCCCACATACATCTTGGTACAGCGAGCAGGCTTCAGTGGAGGCTCGTGAGGAAGCAGCTAGAGAAGTGCGCCGGGCCATTACAGGTGGGACGCATGCATCGTACACAGATGTGCATCCTGATAGTTCATTATCTAATGATTTAAAACTGTCTGGATGTCGTCAAAAATGACAAATAAACAGCAGGAAGATGATCCTGATGTATACTGGTTGTTTTTGATCAGATGAAAGTGAGATGAATAATAATAATAATAATGCTTTCATCAATAATAGGCCTGTTCCATAACGGCAAAGCTTAGCGGCAATGAAAAGGGTTGAATTAGTGAAAAAGATGAATTCAGGATGAACCACAAAGCTTAGCGTTGAGGTACGACTCCTATTTGAGTGTCTGCAGAATATTTACAGGCATTTAGCTTTGAGTAGAGCACAGCTTCACAAAAAAGCCATTTCCAACACTGATGTTTGGTAAGACACAGTGATCTTTTTTCCTTTAAAACTCTTAAAGCTGAACTCTTGGAGGGGAAAACGGTCCTGAACAGAAGTATTTGTTCAGACAAGATAACTGAACAGGAATTACAGCAAATTGTTGCTTCTTCTCCTCACTCGCCTTTATAATATAGCAGTTTATTAAAAAAAGGACGGCTATGGGTTCATTTTTCCTACTATAAATAGATTTTTATCATTTTTTATCTGTTGTAATGTATTGATTTATTTGCCTGTAGTTTTTTCTTCATCGGTTTAGTTTTATATCGTGCGCTCACTCAGAGGAATTGTGTACATGTGTGTGAGTGGAAGCAAGAGAGAGAGACTCGAGCACTTATTCAGTCTTCCTCATTTCTGTAAAGCACTTTCCTTTTTAAATATGTCTGTTTTAAATGAAACCAAAACAAGCTTAAAACATATAAACAAGGTTGATTACAATAATTGTCGGTTTGAAGATTAAATTAGTCAACCCACAATAAATGAGATTGAGTTTGTAATGTCAGGGTTGACGGCAGCTTTAATGAGGAATGCTAATGAGGAATGCTACAACAGGAATGCAGGAAACACAGACGTGTTCTCACTGTGGCCACCGTTTATCATTTCATTTAGTAGATGACTAAAAGCAACGCCATCAGGAGTGCCCGTTGGGATGTTTTATTGGTGGTATATGCTCCTCTTTTTAACGGTGAAGACCTGATTGTGTGGCGTTTTTGGTTTCAGGTCGTATCCCGGACAGTCTGAAGAATTGTGTTAATAAGGAGTATCTGATGGCAGCCTCTCAATGGTCCAGCTTGGAGGCGGCTGCTGTTCACCCAGAACTTAATGGAGCCACCTACAGGTGAATTAGAGTTAACCGAGTTCACATGAGAGGCTGAAACCTTTAGACGGCTCTCATACGATCCCTCTGCTTGTGTTTCAGATTTCCTCCAGGTCTGATCAATGTTGCAGCAGCGGGGGGCCTCCCAGGAACTGGCGCAGGAGTTGAAAGCCTGGTTTCAGGAACCCTTGCGCATGGCATCGCCCCCGTCTCCCACCCTCCTCACGCTCCGTCCCCGGGGCAGCCCACTAAGGCTGAAGCTGACAGAGACATCCCCTCTGACCAATAGCCCCTTCCCTCTGCCGCCACCTGCACATTCCGTCATCTCTGGAAACCAAACCTCTCTCCCAGGATCAGACCCAACAGTCCCAGTTTGACCTGACATTTCTCTGATCACACAACCAGCCCAGGAGCTAACATCATCCTACCCACATCGCTCCATCCTCCTCTCACCCGCCATCTCTCCTCCCTTCAGTCCTCCACTACGTCAGCAATAACTGTTCTTAAGGATTCATTGATTGGATTGGTCTAGTTCCTTAGTTGGCTGTTGTTTTAATGGAAAAATTGATCTTTTGTGGTTCTAGGTGTTCATATGTTTTTGTTTTTAAAAGGAAAAAAAGGCTTTTCTGACACAAGGCTTTAGATTGCTGCCTCCAGCAGGTCTTTGCTGGCTTTGACCACTAGAGGCACAGAGACAGAAAGGTTGAAGCTCCAATTCATAAATTAATGGCTCATGTTACTACTCTCTTCTCCCCACTTCTCTTTTTCTCTCTCTCTACTTTTAAAATTGAGGAACTTGTTTTCTTAAGTAAACCTGATGGGCTCTTTTCCACCTCATCATCTAGCTATTCTTCAGCCTGCTTGCCCCCCTCATCCCCTTCCACACTGTTATCTGCTTGCTCAGCAGAGGGATCAGAGTGGAGCTCTTGAACTGTGAAAGTATAGTGCGCTCAGCCCATATTTGAGCTTTAAACCTTTTTTCAGAGTGATACCTGCTATTTGTCAACTTTTACTGCTGTGATTTTCCAGTTTTAAGACCATTCTCTCTATTTACACCTGCTTTGCCTCTGCCCCATACCTTGCTTTTATGGATAATTTAGTCATGAAACGACTGCTAAGAGCATCCTATTAGAGTGCATCTTGGTATTAACATCCCCTGCCAGCAGCCAGAAAGCTGCTTGTGTGCTCTCCCTACCCCACAGAACCAAATGCAGCAGTGTACCAGCAGAGGGGGCCATCTGTCTGACTGCAAATAGCTGGTGGACTCCCTGGGCTAGCTTTACAGATGAAAATACATGACTTACTGCTGCCATTCAAAACACAAGGAGGTGACCCAGGTATTGACTACCCCCTTTAAAGATCTTACCACCACCCTGCACCCACCCACCCTCACATCCCCTCCATTTGTCATGGCCCATCCTTTACTTATGCTCATGAACCAGTATGCATCCACCAATTCCTGCAGATGTGAGGGGACAGCATGGATTAGATTCCCTGTAGGAGCAAGGGGACAGTGTTCCTGCATGCTGACTCATTAAAGACAGGCGTGCGTGCGTGCGTGCTCCCTCACTCTGTTGTGATAAGAAGCTGTTGTCGTTCCAAAGGAATTGTCCCTAGGAGTAACTCTTAAAAACGCTGTTGCCCTGGTGTCAAGGGAACACCTTTCTAGTACCTCAGTAACAGATATTGAATGTACCGTGCATACCCTTATATTTTTTTTGTACAGATTTTCTAGATGCGTCTATACTGTCCTTTTACTGAAAGGGTTGTGAAATCGTAGCAGTAACGACACAATTAAAAAAACAATGCCCCATTAGATGATTTGACCAAATCTATAAGTTCAGTAAGGTCACTGAATACTCAGGCTTCTAAAACCAACTCTTATCTCTTTGCCTTTACTTCTTGATTTTTCCTCATTGTGAGAAAATTTCAGCACAATTTCCCGTTTTTAGACTTGAGACTGTAAAAACGCTTCAACCTGAATCTTTACTGGCTGACGAGAAATGGAAAAAACAAACAAGCAAACAAAAAAACAAAAACAAAGGGTGGTCGTCGTGGTCTGCAAGTTTTTTGTAGCAGTAGTACTAGAGGCTGTTTTTTGTTTTCATTTTATCTTCATTTATTGTCAAGCTGCTCTATCTATAGTGCATGTGAGGTTATTTTTAGGGGGGCATATGACCCCCCCTCCCCCTTATCCCTACCCTTCCTATCCCAGCCGCGCTTACCCCCCCGCCAAGTGTTTTCAGCCCGAGTTGCCATTTTTGTCGTGGTCAGTTTCCAGTGATGTACAGTTTTTCCCCCTCAGAGTCTAAGAGAGACATGGAGCATGTCTATGTCCTGAAATGGTAGGCTCCTCTCTGTCATGTGATGAGTATATATTTTTTAAAAAGAATAACCCCCCATAGTTTGGATTATGAGCTTAATGGTAATCTTAAATTTTGCTGTTGATGATGATGATGATATATATTTTTCAGTTCAGCAGTGCACTGTTATGAAAACCATTTTGTTTTATTGTAGGACTTAGTTTCTAATGGATATGCTGTCAGTGTTCTACATGTTGTACTGAAACATTTCGGAGAAAACGAGCTCCCCCACCTTCTTACTACTTTTTCTTTCATTGTTTCTTAGTCTTATCCCATTTGTCATCTCCGGCTTATATCCTGTGGGCCTTACTCCTCTCTGTTACAGTAGCTGTTATCGTCGCCATGGAACCACACACTGCCTTAATACAGTTGACCACAGCAGGTGAAGTCAGGAGACGCACCCAGCAGAGAACGAAGGGGCCATGATTAAGGCCCCTCCATTAAAAAAAAAAAGAAAAAAGCTCCTCACACCCCCCTGAAAGGCCAGAGTCTACTGCACCTTGCATTTCCTTTTCAGTGACGAACCACATTTAGCCTTGTGTGAACAGTTTTAGCTCATTCTGCATTCAGTGTGAATTCTTACTGTGCATTAATATGACTTTGTTCTTTTGTTATTCTTAATTGTTCAACCAGCCTGGTAATATGTGTCACAGACACACACTTTGTGTACACTCAGCAACGCAGAAGCCAATGTTTTATTATTGGGTGTGAGACTTCCCAGCCGCCATCGCCACTCTGGGGCTCTTTAAGAGCGTTTCTCAGCTCCAACCTAGACTCAGCGTGGCCTGTAAAAAGGGGTGGAAGGGCGCAGCGGATGCCGATACGGTCTGTCGACACACAAGGAAGAAAAAAAGCCGAAAATCGCGTTGAGAGTTGGTCACGTTTTCTCTCTCTCAGGGTTCAAATGCACACATATCCTCCAGCAGTCGGCGCCCCCGTCTCGTGTTCCTCATCCCAGGTTTCCTCTGTCAGAATGTAGATCCGTCTCCTGCGTTTTATAGAAACTCCTCCGTAGTGCTACACGTCTGAACTGTGTTTTTCTTTCTTTTGGCACTGACATCTAACCATCTAACAAGGAATGAATGAATGAATGAAAGTGACTGTGTGTGATATTAAAATTGGGAAATGTATTTTTACAACATGTGAACATTTTTTCCCCTCACACTCATTTTGAATTGATTTTTTTTCTTTCACCAGACTGCAAAAACAAACAAACAAAAAAAAAACACCAGAAAAAAATCTCCTGTAACTAGGCTCTTAAGCTTTATTTTTGTTTTGTTTACTTTTTTATTAGAAACAATCATGTTTGTGATGGTAACTTCCAATGGTAAACTCCACACCGTATTTTAATAAAATCTTTAAAAATGAAAGTTGTTTCCTCATTTTTAACTCTGCCTACAGTCCTTTCTTTTCTAAATTCTCTTGCTCTTAATGTTTATAATGTTTGAGACGGGACTAGATGTGTGTGTGTGTGTGTGGATGTAAAGCTGTGTTTAGAAACCTTTTGCTATAGACGGTTCACCACAGCTTGGCAGCTCTTTATCTGGAGCTCTGCAGTGCCAGGATGACTGCGTGGGCCCACAGGGCAAAGCAGGGTGGGGGATTATAGGCTCTAAAATTGCTTCCACATGCACATAACCAGGAGCTTTCTATTACAACAAAGTGAGAAATGGGTTTTTGTTATTGACTTTTAAATGTGTGTTCATTGAATTTTTTTCAGCCCTTTAAGTGGCACTAAGGTGTTTTGTGGCTTTAGCTGCATTATACAATTATACCATGACACTTTTTAAATGTAAAATAGGTCAGCGGTGACCAGATATTTGTTCTCTTTTTATTGAACTCCTGCAGCACTGCAAAAAGTCTGCGCTGTCCCAGACTCTGGTCTTTACCTGCTCTTTCTCCAGACTTTCTGAGTCTTTGAGATTTTTCTTCTTTGAGCTTTTGCTGTTTAATTGACTCTCAGTCCAGTTCTGGTCCTTGGTCATTTTTATGTGATCTTTTGCTGAGTCACTGTAATAAACGGGGATGAATCACTGTTTTGTCTGCTCATAAACAGTTTGGAGAGGAACGTGGTTTGAATGACATTTTTAGGCACTTTGTTAGAAGACAAAGTTACACAAAGACAGAATTTGTCCCATTTTCCTTCCTTTTTAAATAAATGTCAGGAATGAATATGTATTTCTAAGCTCAAATGGGCTTTTAGGAGCTTTAATCTTAAAACATAGCTGCTTATTCTGCAGAATGACTTTTAGAGGGGGATAAAAAAATAAATAACGAGTTAAAAAAAAACAAACAGCATTTTGATAAAATTATAGATAAAATAAAATCCTCTTGTGATGTCGTAATCTGCATTTCTAAATCCGTTAGTGTAGGTAAGCAGTGAGACTGAGAACTTGCAGAAGTTGATGAGCTGCTGCGCCTGCAGATTGTCAGAAATCATAACAAGCTGTAGGATAAGCAGAAGAAATTTCTGCGACCAAAGTAAGAAATGGAAGAATAAAGACAAATGTAAACCATTACGGCCATCAAAACAGAAGAAAACAAGGTGTTTGTGCAGGTTCAGTTAAACACAGATGATTAAAGAAAACAAACATCTCCTAATTCATTAAATTTAAAAGCAGCTGCTCGCCTCTTAACCTAATCAGACAGATGGAAACGTGCACTGACTGTCCTTCACTGTCTCCCTGTCTGCGACAGATCTGCTTTAAACATAATTTTATTTGTTTTTTATCCTCAGCTTCCGTTCCCTCATCTCTCCCTCACAGCCAGCTAATCAGCTGCTTTTGCTTGTTCCAAGGACAAGCCTGAAGCTCAGACTAACTGTAATAAAGTTTACATGTTAGACGGGTAACATCGCTGTCTTCTTTTAAATACCATGAAAAACTCATCTTTTATCTTAGCTTTGAGCGCATCTTGAGTTCCTGTAATTTGTGTATGTCCTAATATTCAGGGATATCCACATTATCTCCCTCTGGGATGAACCTGTGTGCAGCGTTAAAGGACTGAGACTAACGCCTGTCTCCTCCCTGCAGCACCTGTCCTCTCTATGTCGCCTCATCATAAGGTTTGTTGTCTTCATGCACAAACTGTGCATCTTTGCTGCTTGTGGAGCAGGAATATCTCCATAATCACTGCGTGTCAGATAACCCTGCAGTAACCCAGTTTCATACATCTATTGCAGGTGGAAGAAGAAGTTCTTATCCTTTATTCATATAATGTTGGTATAGGAGGAATATTTTCTGCATTGACTCGTACATCACCACTAATTACTCTTCTTACTTCGGCAGTTCAGCTTTGTTTTGCTCTCATAGTTAGATGGCACACCGGTTCAAGATTTATGCAACCAACCGGAATACCCCATTCTCCCAATTAGCCACTCCAGCATGTTGCCCTCGATCACTGCACAGTATTTGCTTTTGCTTTGGGCCTCTCCACCATCCCACCATCCACCTGAGGGCTCTAAGCAAAAAATAATTTATTGTTTGGTATTCAGTCGAATATTTGATTAATTAAAACAAAGACATATGGAGAGATTGGATTGGGGCCAAGCAGACCCTGCTTTGTTCATCATGGGTTGTCTTACTGATTTAAAAAGCCATTTCTGATCCGGCTGCTGTAAGAGTTGATGATTTGTTATATTATTAAATAATTTGACCACTTCATCTGCATACATTAAAACATTGACAAGCTTGTCTGAGTTTTTCAGAAACTGTTGATCTGGGATTTTTATACATAACCATCCCAGGTTATGGGAATAAAAAAAAGAGAAAATGTTCAGTGAGCTGCAGTTTTCTGGACTAAAATGCATTAAAAATGTCAGAGAAGAATGGGAAGACTGGTTGGAGATAGCAGAAGGGCAACAGGTACATAACCTCTTAATGCCTGATTTAAGAGGAACTGGACAGGAGGCCTGTGATGGACTGGCGACCTGTCCAGGGTGTACCCCGCCTCTCGCCCGTTGACAGCTGGGATAGGCTCCAGCCCCTCCGCGACCCCGCTCTGGGAACAAGCGGTAGAAAATAGAACGATGGATGGACAGGAGGCATCCAGTTTTTAAAATCAGAAAACTTTATTCGACCCGTATAAAGGTTTTAAAAAATCCAATCTATTTTTTTCATATTGTTACATGTAATAGGTCAAAATGATTATAGTGTAAGCTTCTACTGTATTATATTCACCAGGGTGCAGGAAACCAGTATCATATGGTTCAAAGTTCAATGTTTCTACCATAAAGTGATGCATTAAGCCTTTAATAAATTAATTAATCAGGAGTTCCAACCAAGGCACAATACCATTTTCAAACAGTTGGCCTGCAGCAGATACCATCCTGTCAGCTCAGAACAGGAAGATGTGGCTAAAATTCACCCATTCATTAAAACAATACAGATGCAGACAGCTGTAGCTCAGCTCAGGAGGAAGAGTAGTTGTATTTCAACTGGAAGGTTGGGCGTTCAATTCCAGGCTTCCCCATAATCACTGCGTGTCAGACTGTTTATGGAGTTCAATTACAGGCTTCCTCGTGTCGTTGGCAGTCTGGCTGGTTCTCTGTTGTTTGATTTCATGCTTGTGTTGTTTTATTCTCTGATGTGCATCGCTTTGGATAAAAGCGTCTGATGAATGACTGTAGAATAGAATAAAATCGAATAGAATAGAACCCTTACTAGCCCCCTGATGTGAACTTTACATGATGCATAATAAACACAACTTCATTGTCCTCTGGGTCCTTACATCTTCTGTTTTATGATGTTTAGCTACTCGATGTCCTCATATCTTCATGTTGTTGCAATCCAGAAGTATGTGCATTGGCACAGGATAATACAATTACTTTAATGATTGGCACAAAAATATGGAAAGTTTTTCTATTTGCCCTTTGATCCCATTTCAATGCCATATTAAGTTGTTGCCAAGAATTATGGCTCCAGCAGCTTTGCTGTAATATTTCACCCACAGTGATACACAGACCTGTTTACAGTGTGAAATTGATGGAGTTCCTCCAGACGCCGCTATCCTCTGTAGTTTTAGTCTTTCTTCATTACGGACAGTCCATATTTTTAGGTTGTGAAAAGAAAATCTAGGCCATCTTTGTATTTTTCATACCCTCCATCATCCTGACAGGACCACACAAGCGCTGAGACTTCACAACAAATGTGCTCACAACATGTTGATGTATGGGGTGGGAGGTTTTATGGTAGCTGTTTATAGTGTTTGCGTTAGCACAAACTATAGCTGAAGGTAAGCGGTATTTCCTTGTATTTACAAACCAAACCAGATGAGCGTGCATATTAGATTAGACTTTACTCATTAAGACATTGTGGTGCATGAAAAACAGATGTTTTAGATTCATCCTGTGAGGACCATCAATCAGTAGCTGCTGAGATACTTCTGGAGCAAAGTGGTGGACTGATGTAACCTTAATGGTTAGTGACATTTAAACCAAGGAAAGACATATTACGCAACCATGTGCTTATGTGTGTAGTCATGATGAGGCCAACTGATTCACACACACACACTTCAAACACATGTGAAATCTTCTTCCGAATTCCCACCTGACATGGCAGCATTCATAAACCGTGTCAGCTTCCAAGCTGCGCCCCCACATTTCGTTGTTTGTTTGTTTAGTTCAAGAGAAGCAGGAGGAAGAGAAGGAGCGGGACCTCATCAGGTCTGGTAGCACGCTGTCAAACCAGTAAAATGCGAGCACTGGTTTCCGTGTTGCTTTTAGGTCAGTAAATTTAGTTAACTGCCCTGTAAAATAGGTCACTGTGTGTTTCAGAGAAAAACAAGATGGTCTTGTTTTTAGTTTAGTTTTCATCATTAAATATATGTAGTTTTAGTCTTTTTTTTTGGTTTCAGAAGTATTTTATTTTTAAAAAATCATCATATACTGCATAGTGTGTTTGAAGCGATTACTGTGCAGCTCAGAACAGATGGTAAACTACAAACACACTCTTAAAGGCAAATTACACTCATATTGCCTGAAAGGTTGTGTAATCTAAACGAACAAGCCATTTCCATAATATCTTTGTTTTATGTTGCCTAAGTCTAGTTTTTAAATTAGTATATCATTTAGTTTTGATTCTCGCGGAAATATGGGACATATGGGACGTGTTTTTTGTTTCTAAATACAGGACGTTCTGTTTTTCAAGGGACAGTTGGCAACCCTAATCATTGTAGTAAAGTATTTCTCTAGCTTTAGTTTATATAAAGCTCCCCTGAATATAAAAACATCATCTTCAGTGAGTTTTGAGTCTTGATGTGAACAGTCTGATAGATTAGGACGTGTGGTGTTCACACATGAACATATGTGGTGGTATATTTGTACTGTGAGGACTTAGTTTGTGTTCAGAGACGTCCTCTTCCACTTGGGGAGATTGCACCACCAGCCTAAGAGTCGTGACATGAATATTTCTCATAGTCTGACTTTGTAATGATCAAATGTTATTCCAGTGAACAGCCTGATGCTGCATCCCTGTTACACTTCACCAGTAACATAACATTTTTTCTTTACGTTAACAAATCCCACACGATGGCAAACATGGTTTGATAAAATATTTAGAACAGTGTGTGTGGTCTGATAATGCTTCTTTCCCTTTTGGTACTGGATGCATTTACATGCATGTTTAGTATCCAGGGTGTGTTTACATGTCATTACTTACATTCATATGTTTATTGCTATTACTTTATTCTGATTTCTGATCATGTGTTCAGCTGTGTCTGATTCCTCAGCATCTCAGACGCTACGACAGCGCGCTGAGGATTATCACATACGTGAACAAGGTGTTTATATAGCATCACGAGTTCTGCAGCATCTCCGGTTTCAATTCAGATTCTGCTTAGGGCCCAAAAATGGCATGTTCTTGCTCTAGCAGAGGTCTTGTACATTTGTAAAATTGGAACACTCAGGTGCAAGTTAGCACAACACCAAGGAGGAAAGACATCAGCAATGGTCACAGGGAAACAATTGTTTCTGCCCATTAATGTAGAAAGAATGCCATCCATCCATCCATTTTCCACCGCTTATCCGAGGTCGGGTCGCGGGGGCAGCAGCCTAAGGAGGGAATCCCGGACTTCCCTCTCCCCAGCCACCTTCACCAGCTCATCTGGGGGATCCCGAGGCGTTCCCAGGCCAGCCGCGAGATGTAATGGGTCCAGCGTGTCCTGGGTCTACCCCGGGGCCTCCTCCCACAGGGACGTGCCTGGAACACCTCACCAGGAAGGCGTC
>JBAMHV010000007.1:20242029-20252094 GCA_037177535.1 Pseudomugil gertrudae
TAGATAGATAGATAGATAGATAGATAGATAGATAGATAGATAGATAGATAGATGGATGGATGGATGGATGGATAGATGGATATATATGTCGTCTAAAACATAAATATAATTAAAAACAGAACAAAAGTCTTGCAGTACCACACTTGTTTACATGACCTGGTTGTGGTTTTGTGTGTGTGTGTGTGTGTGTGTGTGTGTGTGTGTCTGATGTAGATGAATTTACAACCCACAGGTGGCTCTTTTGTTTTGGCACAGTTGTGGATTATAAACAGAGAAGTAACCGAGTTCTGACACACTTACACACACATGGACTCAAACATGCACAAACAGCCCTATTTAGTCTCGGTCTTGACTAATTCATGAGAGACTGGTGGGACGGTAACACAAACCACCCTGGTTGTCCATGTGTGTACCAGCTGTGGGGACTGGTGACCACACGTCTCTTTCTGTCCTACATTTATACAACCTGACTGGAGGAAATGGGGTTCCCTGACTGAGATCACAGCTGGATCTGAAATCCAACAGGCCGGAAAAGCCAGCAACTATTTAAAACCCCTTTGATGCTGTGCAATGTCAAATCAAAACTAAATTAGCTGTAGAAACAAAAACCCATTGTTCAGACGCCTCCTCTCTGCCACGCAGATTCCATGTCAGAGTGCAGAGGCCTATCTTTCATCTCTCTCTCCATTCAACTGCCAATTTTCTGCAACTTTGCACCTTTTAGGTCATAAAGATGGTCAAGAAAATCCACACTGCTGAGTGGTGTTCGTTAAGAGAGATCAATATGGTGTTGATTATCTTGTCAGCAATGAGGCTGCAGAAAAAGAGGAGACAGGGCCGTTAACTGCCTTTCCATACAAGGAGAAGTAGGGGGAGAACGGGAGGAGGAGGAGAGAGCCAGAGAAAGAGAGGGAGAGGAGCGTAACATGAGGCGACACAATGAGGGAGAGAGAGAGAGAGAGAAGGTAGGAGGAGAGAAATTTGGAAAGAGATAAAGGCAAGCAGCGGAGGGATAAACGCTGATAAGGCTGTACCAGTTAGAGAGAAAGAGAAGAGTGAGCGGAGCGTTATCCTTCCTGTGAATTCTGTCACTGACTGATCCAACACAGGTAGGGAAGGCACACTGAGCCCACTTCATTCATTCTCTGCAACACAAAGTTTGGCTTTTTCAGTCAGATCAGCTCCAGCCGGCCCGTCTCGTTGCTCTGATAAGATGTGGCGCCTTTCAGCAAACGCACGTGATGCAAATGCAAAAGTTTGGACTGTGTCAAAGCAGCTAATTAAAATGTCCTGGTTTAAAGAAGAAAAAAAAGCCAGTGTTACTAAAAGGTTTTTTTTTTAAAACACACAACCACTGCTTAGAAAACCTGTGTAAAGTGTTGATCTGATGTCATATTTATTTTCCTCTGTGTTATCAGGAGTAAACACAAAAAGCTAAATTCAATGTTAAACATTAGTCTATAGGGTTTTCTCTAGAAATGTATGAGCTAAATCATAGCTGCCACCCTTTTAAAAACCTGCTAGTATAGATTAGAAGTAACACACCAGAAATAAAACTCTTAATTAAACTATGCAGTAAAGCATCTCAGTTTGCCACTGAACTCATGTAAATTTGACGTGTATTTTGCATTTCATCAATGTTATTGACATCTCTCTTGTCATGGACTGTTGATCCTCACTGACAGCTCTCATAACTACAGCTTCCTCACTCTTCTGTGTGCCTGAACTGCCGCTTTAGCGTCTGACCTCCCGTTGTGATGCCTACCTGACTGTCTGTCTGTCTCTTTGTACATGCACGAATGAATGAAATGTCAGCAGCAGCCATGTGCACTTAACAGCCGTGCATTAAAACGGTGATTCAAGACAGATGGTTGCATTTTATTTCTTAGCATGAGCTCCTGTGTCTACAATTACCCAATAAAAAATTTTAAAACAGGGAAAAAACACCTCTCTGCTGTCTCCTCATTAAAAAGTGAATGAATGTCTGTGTGCACAAATCTGTTGTATGTGGGTGACTGAATGTCTGTGTACATGAACTTGGGTGAATGTTTGCATTATCTCTGCATGAGGCTGCTCTAATAACACAAATAAAGGTGCCCAAAGGGCAACAGCTCACCGTGTTTGGCTGCATGCCACATTCCTGTTTTATTATGTCTTGTGCCTGATAGAAAATTGCTATGTATGTCTGTTTTCTCTGGTCGGTTGCATGCATACACGTATCTGAAAACT
Source organism: Pseudomugil gertrudae (assembly GCA_037177535.1). Lineage (NCBI taxonomy): Eukaryota > Metazoa > Chordata > Actinopteri > Atheriniformes > Pseudomugilidae > Pseudomugil > Pseudomugil gertrudae. Next base: position 20,244,259 of record JBAMHV010000007.1, read on the forward strand.
TCGAGTTAATAAGTGTATACTTCTGCATGCACATGGGTAGTTATTAAATAAAATGTGTGGGTCTATGTGCCAACAGGTAAAATCCAGAGTCTCTGAAAGGAATTTAAGAAACGTGCCTTTCTGTGATGAGTGTGAGAAGTTCAGAATGATTGTTTAAAGGTTTTCAAAGCTTATCTGACTTTACCAGACAAGCTGCATGAGATGAATATCCATTTAGAAATGCTGAACTGTTTGAAGTGTGTGTAAGAAATGTTTATAATTGTTAATCTTTGTAAGATCGAATCCCTGTTTCTGCACTAAACACATCTGAAATAGCTGACAGTCAAGTAAGTAAAGCTCTGATTCAGGCTATGAATATCCATCAGTACAAGTCAGCAATCACAATATTGTCATGTTGTAGAATATAACAAATATCGAGTTACTTTCTGGGAATTAGTTGGACGCTCGAGCATCTAAACCGGGATCTCCATCTGCCTCCTGCAAAGCTGCAAAGTTAGTTATCAGGTGACCAAGCAGCGGGATCAAAGCTGGGCTTTGTGTGTCTCCATGCTCAAGGTATTTTTATGGGTGGCTGTTAAAACTGTGCAGTGGTTAATAAGCATTTAATAGAAATGGGGAATTGATAAAACATTCGATGGTGTATAAGGCTGCAGTCAAAAAAGTGTCAGAGTTGGAGTTTTGCAGCTATATTGGCACAGTAATTCTATCTGACCTCTGGAAATAGACTTCAGGGACAATATGTAAAGGGACATGGGTGTTACTTGTAGGGATGGCATATATATATGTGTGTGTGTGTGGGCACATGTTTGCATTTGTGTGCTGGCAGACTCACCCAAATTTAACTGTCTGCATTCTACAGCTGCTTGGAGTTTTAGTTGTAGTATGGAAATCCATGGAAACAGCAGTGTATCATGCAAACATAAGAATAAACAAACATCAGATTCAAAACATGAGCCAATAAACGAAGCAATGCAATGATGCAACTTTTGTGTTCAGGCTTTTTCCCCTAAATTCTAAATGAATATAAGAGTAATTTGCACCCAGCAAGATGAAAATGTGAAAACGGAAGATGAAGATTTTGTTCATGTGCATCATTACGCACCACCCTGCAGGGTGTCATGTACACGCTGTTACGCTGCAAATCCGACGGGGAGACAATGACATCGGCGAGGATGACAATGAAAAAATGCATGTTGAAGGGTTCTGAAAAGACAACATGGTGTCTTTCTGTTCTTTGTGGCAGCTGAAGCTCAGGTGGAAAAGCAGGTTGTCTGCCAGTTGGAAGGTTCATTAGGTCACATGCAATGTTGCCAGTAGTGTGTGAATGTTGCATGAAGCGTAACTGCATCCCATTTAACCCTTTTACCGCCATAATAATATATATTTTTATTACACAGGGGAAGTTTGATGATGAAAGTTGCACAAAGTAGCGAGGAGTTGCAGTGCTTAAAATACACATGCTGCCCTGTCATTGGTGATCCCCGTAGTAGTACAAGGGTTAAACCCACAATGTGATGAATAAAATTCAAGTTTATGTTGGGAATCATGCACGTGTCCGCCTCTCCTTTCTGTCTCTGGATAATATGAGTCTGACTCAGCAGCTGGTGGTCAGTGGATGGTCAGTCGGTGAGATCGGCAGAGCCGGCAGAATTCACACCCGTCCTCAGACACGTCAGTCATGTTGTTTTATTTCAGGGCAGCTCCTGTAACAGACATTCCTGATGAACTGTAACTGTTTTGTCCCACAGCCAGTCTCAGTCTCTGGCTCTGGGACAAAACAGAGACTGGCTCGGGGACAACACACACTCAGTTCAGCCCAAACGAATGGGAGGATTTCTATAGTTGGGAATTTGAAGTTCAGTGGGTTCAATATGCTTTGTTTTTAGATAAATTGTATTATAATATGACAGGGTTGAGGAATTTACCTCTTCTGATTTTCCAGGATTGTCCGGGTTTGGTTTCTGAAATGTTCATGTTATTTTTGTTTGTGTGCTTATGTTTTAGACATACTTGTGTGAAAACTGAGTAGTAAGAGATACATTTTTTGCAATGACCACAACCAGATTTTGTGCATAAAATGTTATCTTGTGCAGACCATGACCCATAAGAAAGAAATAATACGTTTTTATTTCTCCATTTCTTTCAGATGATGTCATCAGAGCACCTGACCTGTGGTTGGCTGCAGCAGCTACTCATCATGCTTCTGAAGCTTTGTCTCGCTCACGCTGGACCTCTCAATGGGACAGACTGCACAGCCAAGAGTCCTGCTTCCTACATCCTGGTCTTTACTGGTCACTGGAGCCCACAGGCATTCCCAAAGCAGTATCCCCTGTTCAGGCCCCCTGCACAGTGGTCCAAGCTCATAGGTGAGATGGACTGCTGGAGATCAAGCGAAAATCCAGCATTTCAAATAAAGCCATAAAGGGCTTGCAGGAGCACGAAGCTTAGCTGCCGATGCACCTAAATGCAAGCTTTTTTTTGGTCTTTTGTCATAAGCCAGAGGTTTAGAGTATCATTGCTCACACACAGAATGAGGTGGGAGATTTAAGAAGGTAAGGAAGAATAAAAAAGACTGTCTAAAAGCTACCAGATGGTGTTTCTATAACGTCTGTCCACCCATATCTTTAATATTTCTCCGTGTCTTTGACTCGATCCTACCCACATTTCTGCTGGTTTACCACAGTGCTGGCGGTGAGGCTGGATTGTTGGGTTCAGTTATGGTGAAGGTGGGTGATGATAGCTAAGGGTGTGGTGGGGTCCAACCACTTGCCTCAGAGCCGGGGGGCGTAAAAGAGTAGCTTCTTTCTATCCTCCTTCTGTATCCTCTCTTTGTTCAGGATATTGCTGGCCCACAAAATTATGTCCTACTGACTCCAACTATGCAATTCTCACACACTCTTGCCATCAAGGAGATGGTAAAGGAGGGTCTTTGTCACAAAAGAAGAAAAATACAAGCACTTTAGTGGGTTGATGGTGTGTCGTTAGAGACTAAATTTAAGCTAGGGAGAAGAAAAACCTGTGAAGGAGGTTTGGGACCTTCAGTAGGTTTGTTTTGCGGTAATATGAGTGCCCATTAGAGATGGTGCAGAGGACGTTGAAACAATGGCCAAAAAAATACACAGGCAATTTAGGAAAAGTGAACTTTGAAGTCTTGGTGGGGCTTAAATGTGATGCATTATCAGGTTTCGAGATTTTGATGTTAGTGGGAAATTTGTTAGAATGGAAATACAATTAAGTGCAAAGTAATAGTAGTTTTCAGAAGAAACAAGATAGTGTGTGAAGTGTGCTGGGCAGGCTGTGTGTGTGATCATACATGTGTCAAGACTATTTAAGTTTAAATGCATGACTGTGTGTGTGTGTAGCTCTGCAAAGTGAGGTAAGGCAGAACCGTCAGAGCATTTGTCAGCGTGTTTCTGGCTAACCTCACTCTGCCCTTCAAACCACGGGCCCAGGCGGCCAGTGGCTCTGTGGGTTTCAACACAAAGCTTCAGAACCTGTGGTACGAACCTAAAGCCGGGTCCTGATTTTAACAGATTACACAGACAGCTAGAACTACAGAGAAGAATGTGAAGTAAATGGCTCAGTTGGCTCAGATAATGAAACTACGTACGAAGGTTTTCAATAGAGTTCATTTATCGTCCACCATCTGGGAGCCAACGGCAAGATCCTGACCTGTCTCCTGGCAGCTAAAGCCTGTGTTGTGGTTTCATCAGTGATAGATGCAGAATATAACCTTGCAATAATACATGCATACAGGAAAACCCTTCAGAATTATCAGTTTAAAGTCAGGAAGTAGGAGGCAACCATAGAAATCCATGCAGGCTCCATGGTGGAAATGATCTCACCATCTGGCTGAGGCTCTGTGGTACTTCATTGACATTGACATGCATTCCAGCTAATAAGCATCTCTCTTCTATCATCTCCTCTTTCTTCCATTTCTTTTCTCCTTTTAGCGGTCAGCCATAATCGCCATTTTAGGTTATGGGAGGAGGGTGCTTCAGCCAGTCCAGGGGTGCAGAACTTTGCTGAACTCGGGGTGACGGTGGAGCTGATGAAGGCAGCCAAAGAGGCGAGGAAGAAACGCACAGTTGGCGCCATGCACCGAACGGCTGGCATTGCCAACGGCATCGGCCACAGTTCTACAGAGATGCTCATGCAGCCCCGGAGCTCACTGGTAGGCACAGACTGAACAACAGTACGCTTAGGTCTTATGTGAAATAGCACACACACAGTAGAGTCACACAAACCATCTGTTTGACCTGGGCCTCCCCATAACATCGCCCATCCGCTCAGACCGAATACCTCACCACTTCTTTCCACTATATCCAGTCAGACTATGTTTAGCCCGAGTGCTTCAGCCCAGCAGCCACAAACGCCCACATCCATCCTGCGCGGTCTGCTCACTGTCTGCTGCCTGTTCCACTGAACTCTGTGAGCTCAGGAGAGAGGGGCCCATGTTCGTACGGTTAATATCAAGCTGGCAGCCAGTAAGATTAGCTTAGCATAAAGAGCTGGAGAAAAACAGCTGGCCTGTATTTATCTGAAGGAAACAAAATCTGCTCTTCAGTGACAACTTGTTAATTAGCATGGTCATCTATTTTTTATCTACACATACAATAAAGTCAAATGCTATATTAATGTCAGGGATGACAACTATTGAATTTGATCTGAATTGTTGCATAAAGGTGGATTACATTTAAAAGGAAATAAAGGAGGAAAAAATCCCCTCAGAGAGCTGCAAGTCAGTCCATGAGTTTCCACATTAGCCCGGTTGATGGCTCTGACATAAGAGTTTCAACTCTGCAACGTTGTTGTTTTCTTACTTTGGGTCTGTTTGGTAAAATGCAGGTTAAGGACATTATCGGTGGGATTGATGAAATGCAACCCTGCTTCATGTCGGGGTAAAAAAACGCCTTTGGCAAGCCACTGGTCCAGTTGTTACAAAACCCACTAAAAGTTTAACAATGGGTAAGGCTTTTCTCAGACCTCCAAGTTCACCTCCAAAAATCATCTGCTCATCGCTAATCTGAAAATCTGTACTCCTAAAAACTGCCCACAAGGGTTTGGGTTAGTGTGTCTAGGCTTTAACAGACTGCCTATCTCATATTCTGGCTCTCATAACTAACAGACTAAATGTTTTAATGCTAGAGGCCCCCAAATGACAGAGATACCATCAACTTCCCCACAGACCTAGGAAACCAGAAAGCATCTTTTTATAGCTCATATGTAAGTTCTTATTTTTTTGTATTGCATATACAAATGTTACACTTTTATGCGTGAAAAAGTTGCATTGTTGTTGACATTGTTTGAGTGAATTTCCACTGTGGGTCACTGTCTGGGTAGGCTGCCTGTGTGCATGGCTGTGTCCTCACTACTGGGTTTGGTAGGATGATGCAGAATGAATTATTCCAACAATGATCACATGCTGTCATGACGCTACTTCTGCCGTGTTTCACAGATGGAATAAGGCTCTTACAATACGCTGCAATATTTTCCTTTGTCCAAATATAACAGTTTTCATCTGAACCGAAAAGCTCTATTTCGGCCTCATCCGTCCACTAAGCCATTTTCCAAAAGCTCTCTGGTTTAATATTCACTTAACTGGTGTAGTTCTGATGTATTTCTGATTCATTATGCCATCTTTTTTATGTTTTTCTCTGTCCAAATAATCAGTGAAAAATAAGCCGCAGATGGTCGGTAATGCTGCTTTCGGTGCGTGGTCTCATTCTCCATGCAGCGTTGCCATGGACACCTTTGTTCTTTAATGTTTACCTGATGCTAGACTTAAACCATGAACACTAACAGACTCACAAACAAAAACTATTGGATTATTTTAATCAACAATTAGCGACAGAGCTTAATATTTCTGCATCTTTTCTTGGATTCCTATGGTTTGCTCTCAGGACTTATTGGAAAACATAGAAAGCAAGTTAGAGTTTATAAAGATTAGTTTGAATAGCGATTTTTGAGCCTTTATGCTAAGCTAACTAACTAGATGTAGCTTATTATTTCCCATACACGTATAGTTTATGACATATTTGTGTACTTGCCAATTACTACACTCAAAATGTACCTCTATTATGCTTCGGCATACACAGACACAAACCATGGTCCTTATGTGATGTGGAGCATTTTGAAATTGACCCAGTGATTATCAATCCAAGTTTGGCATATCCACTAAATGTTTTCTAACCAAAGATTCTTTTATGCCAAGTTTATAAAAAAAGTTTATTTATCAAAACAACCAATTCATCTAAAATACTGAAGCACATAGACTGCATTTTAGGCTTTGGCTGTCCTCGCTGCTCGGACCACAGAATAGCACTGCTGCTGAATGGCAGCTGGGAGCAAAGGTCACGGTTGGATTCACTTTTCAGGATGGGCTAAATTTGGGTCTGGGCTTCAACAAAGGCAAACGGATTGATGAATGGCACAGAGGAAAATGTACTGTACTATTCGCAGAGTTATAATATCTTCTTTATGTGTCCATAATGCCGCTGAATATTGAGGGGAGGAACAGCGATGAAGATGGGTGGATAATTACTTTTAGAAATAGCCATATGTCCGACTCAAAGTCTAGTGAACCATATTTGTTGTTCCAAAACACTTAGGATTTATAAACAACCCTGTCAAAGGGTAATCCTGTCTATGGCTGCTTTAAAATGCCTCTATTTTTAGATAAGTGGGAAGAATTAGAAAAAAAAGTGTTTGTTTGTTTGTGACTGAATGATTTGAATGTGTGACACTGTAATCTGTGCATCTCTGGTTTTCCTTGTTCCACGCTCATTTGTAAAAGCCATGTCCTTTCTTTTGCACAGAACCAAATCGTTCATACGAATCCCAAACACATATGATTCCCATCTCCATATTCATGAGCCCAATACTGTTGTTCTTAAATGTGTAACTCAAAGCAGACGGATAACCCCAAACATGTGCCAAAGGAAAGCTGCAAAAGAAAGAAAACTGAGTTGGGTTGCATGCTTTGCTTTACTTCTCTCTAAGCCTCTGAGGAAGATTTGCTGTTTGATGGAGAAAAAGTGAGAGGAGGATCATGGGAACTCTGAGTAACCATCTGCACCAGAGATGCTTTCTATCCTGTATACTGCAAACCACCATCAAGCCAGTCATAACGAATACCCCAGAGAGGACATCCTTGCAGAGTCGCCCAATGGATATAGCAGCTTTGCTTCTTGGAAATCATTTGTTTCGGCTGAGGCTGAAAAGCACAAGTAGAGGGCTATTAGAAGAGCAGAAATGAAAGAAGAGGAGAATTTTAAGGACAAGATGACTTTTCTGATTTGGTCCCGTTGCTGTTTGACATACATCACAGCCAAATATTAATCCCTTGTGTCATCTTGACCCAAGCTCAGATATTCTGTTTTACCTGGTAGGATCTGCTTTGAGCTCGGTTCCAGCACTCTGTTCTGATCCAGCCCAGCTTTTCTGATCCATCCAAAACCCACTCATCTAACCCTCAGGCCTGAAAGTTCAGCCCAGGTGCTTGAATATGAGCAAAAAGCATTTTCAGGTGCACCCTGGTTATCTGTCACTAACATATGTTCTGACCGGGTCTGACCCGCGAACCACTTCCTGTATGAGGTCACCAGCTCTCAGGAAACATACATGACACAAGAGGGACAGTGTATGCACACTCATGCAGACCCCATTTACAGTTACAGAATCCTTACTGTGTGTGATGTCAGCCTTATTGCATTTATTGTCTTGGCTGTCCTCACTATGTCCTCATCGTGTCCCCACTATGTCATCATCGTGTCCTCACTGTGTCCCCACCATGTCATCATCGTGTCCTCACTGTGTCCCCACCATGTCATCATT
>JBAMHV010000007.1:20264762-20279018 GCA_037177535.1 Pseudomugil gertrudae
CCCCCCCCCCCCCCCCCCCCCCCCCCCCCCCCCCCCCCCCCCCCAACTGCATTTCACATAGTGGCATTATTTCTACCAGTGGACGCTTATTTCCTGACATTTAGCAGATTATTTAAGTTTTTTTTTTCCCCAGTTCCCATCCAGGAACTATAGTGACAAATGACCTACCCTTAGCAATATGTATTTACTCTGATTTACCCTTAATAGAAATAGACCTCTTAAAAGTACCGGCATTACCACCTACAGACCTTGTCTCTCCAATAACATTATTTAATCTTTTTCTATCAACTTACCTTTTTATCTATCAAAATTGTTTGGGATTCTGACTTCATGGGGTTAAAGAGGAATTTATGTGGATTAAAGGCTGGGTGGGGTTTCCTTAAATACATGTTATGTCCTGCTCTGTTCTTTCTGATAATTGTATTTTGTCTAAAAGGTTTGCTGTGCTTTACATGGTTTGGTAAATAGTAATTGCTCTTTTTGACCTGCTTATATTATTATTTTTGAGCATCGTCTGTGTATTGGGATCTGTATGTTTATTAAAGAGTTAAATAAAGAGGACTTCCTAAATTTTTTCTAAAGAGCAATTTGTGTTGACGAAACAAACACTACAAAGTTAAGGAAAGATAGTAGGTGAAATTTTTGGGACTGGAAAAATACAGCTGTGATGCAATGAAGGGAAAAAGAACCTAAGCGGTGATGTGAGTCCAGTAATACAACATATTACTTCATTATTAACTTTAGCATCTCAGAAATTAATACAAAAAAAATCATCTTGTCACAGCCGGCTCACATTCACCCTCCTTTGTGCATATTACATTTACATTTAGTGCTAATGCTTGAAAATAAGACGTGACTATTGGGTATGAACAACTGCAGGATGGAAAAATGTCACTTTGTGTAAAACTTTTCAGCTTTCTGTTTGAAAAAGATGAAGTATTGAAGCTCTTATTTATTAAAGTTAATAAATGTCACTTTTTGTCTAAGTTACTAAAACAGTTTTAAGTTTTAGGTAATTGTTTACATTTCTCCCCCTCCTGCAAAACAAAGATTTCACAAGTTGATATAAAATCGCAGCCATAGATGTAGTTTGTAAAAGACCTCTTTACCTACAGGAGCTTGTAGACACAGCTGCATTACGTCTCATAAGAGAGACGGTAATGAGATAACTTATCTTCCACGAACTCGCCACACTTAAACCACTTTGCTGTATTACACCCTTGATGCCAGCAATGATTTACTTCTCTATACTGTACTTTCTACACAGACAGAAATACTTTAAAACCAGATGTTTATAAGCATTTCCCTCTTTTACTGTCTTTACAATCAGTTTGTTGAATTTCTGACAAATCGAATGTGTCCTTCAGTAAGTTCAGCATTCCTGTTTCATGTGAAAGTCATGCTAACGGCGTGGCTCTTTCTGTTCACTGACTCTAGGTGTTTGCGGAGTTCGAAAACGCATCGCAGCGATGTTCTTGGGTACAGGTATATGATGAGTTGATGAAGGCTGTGCTGATTGAAGACTCCATTGTTTGGGCCAGCTGTAATGAAGGTACCGGGACTGCAGGAACTCCAGTATCGGCCACAGCCTGGCCTGCTCTGGTGAGTGCACGGTTGGTTAGTGTACCGTAATCGGGGAAGACCAAAAGTTTGTGGTAATTCTCCTGTTGCACAGTTTGTACTTGTTGAAGTCTATCAGCACCCTGTGATTAAAGCAAAAGCTGATAAGTGGCTCTAAACGCCTGAATTCATGTCCTTGGAGAGAAGTATGGAAGCTAAAAATGGAGGTTACTTGATCTCCAATAAAGGTCTGGAAGTTATTCTTTCAGCTTGAACGCTGGGTTGCAGCTTTTGGGAATCATAGGCCAAAGTTTTACTGTTAATCTGAATCAAAGCAGGCAATAAAAATCCAAATGTCATCAAATCCAGATGTCATTAAAATGGAAATGAACTGGAACTGTAGGTTTCCTTCAGCTAAGATGCACCAGTCAAGTGTTTGGACAAATGTCCCATTAAATCCAGTGGAAAAGTGTGTCCAAACATTTGACTGTACATGTAATTGAGTAAAGCATTTAATGCATTATTGTATGGTGTAGAATGACTCTTTTTGTTTCCTCTTGTGCTGTTGGGCTGTTTGTTGCTCCCTGAGTTGAAGTGACAACTTTCTGTTGTTGCTTATGCTCTGCAGGCTTTCCGCTCACTGGTGGACAGAGTGGGTTTAGGCTCCCTGGTCCCTGTCGAGTACTTTGGAAGCAAGAAATTGCAGTTCCTGCCGGATAACAAAACTGTCCAGAGGTTTGAGGTGTGTGGTTTTATTCTTTTTCATGTAATTTCCTGACTTTAGAATTGTATTATCTCACATATTGGTAATTAAACGCCTTTAAGTCGAGTGGCAACAGTTGTGTAGTGACTGTATGATGATCTCAAGTGGCAGTGTCACATCATGTAGGTTTCCCTCACTGCTTCATAACATAATAACCCTGTTTTGCATTTATTCTGCGATGGGGACAGTTGAACAGTTAAATGGCCCTCTCGATCACTTACCCTAGCTCAGTTTAACTGTACTGAGCGTTTCGTGTAATAAGTGAAAAGTGATCTAAACTTAATCACTATATATGTGTTTTATTGTCTGCTACTTTGTCAGGACAGTGTGATTTGTGTCCTTGTGCAGGTGGACAAAGACTTAAGACACCCTTTGCTGTTGGAGCAGCCCTCTCTGCAGGTTGCCATCTCCAGCTGGCGTACTGACTTTGAATTGCAGGAAATCTTCAGGAAGGGTAACTTTTTTTTCTTTCTTGCATGATTACACTTGAAGGATGTTCTAATTTAGGCATATCTTCAAATTAGAAAACAAGGTAAATAGATTTGTTTGAAATGCTTAAGTGCAGCATGTTCTATCAGTGTTGTCGGTCCACCAGATGCTTAGCTAGCATTGAGTCATTATGATAAATGGAAAGGGCTTGGGTTGGAAATCACATAATGTACGCTGCATTAAAGGGATGGAAGTATAATTTTTAAATAAATTATAAATGTTAAGTGTGTCTTTCTTTGGCGGCAATGACTGTTTTAATGTGACAAGTAGTTTCTTACTCGCTACTCATAATTAGACGTGAGATGTTTTATTTTAAGATCTGCAGATTGTTCACTCTGTTGCAGTGTTTCCCATCACTGTTGAGCTCTTTTGCTTTGTATTGGTAACAGGTGGGAAGTCTAACTTGACTAAATACACAGAAGGAAATCCATAGCACGACTGCCGCCATGACTAATTGGATCATATATAAATCGCAGCTTATCGCAGCAGCATGCAGCTGTTTTTGCATAGCCTCCATTAGATTCCAGCTTGAAGTGTCATCTCTATGTATTATCTACAAATAAAGACTATTACAATAACAGCTCATTAAGCAGCTTTTATTTACATTTGCAGCTTGTAGTAAAAGAGGAAAACACAGTACTAGGCATGGGAAAAATCACTTCATTAGCCTGTGGCATCAAACACAGCTTTATTTTTAAGTATTGAATAGTGCTACAAAGTCAGATGAGTTCAGCATCTGAAACCAACAATAAATTACTTGCTAAAAATAACTTTGCTTGACTGTTGGTGTTACTGGTAGCAGCTAACGAGCCAGTTAGCTTAGATAGGTGTCCCTCCTGGGAATTTAAATCAGTTGCAACATGCTATTAAGTGTGCATCCCCCGTATCGTACTGACATGGAAGGAGACTTCTACCTTGCAGATCTTGCACATACCTTTATAAAATGCTCTCAAGCTGTTTCTTTCTCACCATGGTACTGTTGTTTAGGCATAACCTGAATCCTTCTTTTCAATGTTCAACTTTGATTTTGGGGGTAGTACAAATGTTTTCACTGGAAGCTGTGGGTGTTTGGGTTACTACTATGTGTGCAAGACCAACGTTGTTAGAACTTTTGAAGAAATACAGGTTTTTATTTCTCTCTTGTCAAGAGTAGTGCTTCCCAGAAGACATTATTGAGTACTTGGTATTAATGTGTGACACACATCTAAGCCATACAACTACTTTGAACATGAGAAGTCACAATTTGAAGGATACTAATGCACAGATAGATAAAGATGAAAACATCTTGGTTATCGCAGCATCTTTTTAAAAAAAACATTTTTTAAAAATCATATAGCAAAAGAGCAAAGCGTGATGTAACGCTTGCCACGTCATGTATCGTGTTAACTCTTAAATAGCTCGGGCATGTATTACAGCCAGCATTTGCACATATTGATGATGCTTCAAAACACATTAGTTGCCATTTTAATTTTTTGGCAGAACAACATTCATAAATCTTAGCCAAAAAAAACTAAAGAGCATCAGGATAAAACCTGTAAAGGCTTCATAAACAAGAGTGTTGATGGTGAAAGCAGTCTGTTCAATAACTTCATCTTTACAGCTTTTAATGGACATCTGCAGTTATGAGTGATGTTGAATAGCTTCAGCATCGTCAGTCCACAGAAAGCAGTCATGAGTTGTCATTTTTTGGCTGAGTCACTGACATATAGCAGAGTCGGCATATGGTTTAATTGCAGGGAGTTTGCATGATTAACATTACCTCTATCTATTAAACATCCTTTGTGTAATGTAAATCTGAAATAAATAACTTCTTGTCATGGCCATCAGGTTCATACACCATTCAGGGACGGAGGGTTCGTGTTTATCAGCCAGAGTTTGAAGAGTGCTGGTCCTCAGGGCTGGTCTCACAACACGACCCTATCTCGCATATTATGGAGATTACTTTGGATAAGGTGAAATTTACACTTTATGTGAATCTATTTTCCATTAAACGTATAAAAGAAAATTGTATAAATGCTGTCTTTTTTCTTCTTTGCTGTAGGGGGAAGAAATTCAAATGGTGGATCCTCGAGTGATTCATGTCATGCTAACAGAAGAGGAGGTAATGTTTTTATTAAAATGAACCTGTTTTCTAACTCTGCACGGTGTCTGAAGGATATGAACCATGCCCTCTGGGCTTCATTGCAAAGAAAGAAGTGTGTGCATAGATAGAAACCTTGTTTCAGTCAAAGGAGAGACAAAAGTTCATAGTTACAAAGTAGAAAAGGCTTAAATTATTATTTTGTTTGTGCTTTCAGCGGATTCAGTGAAACAGGATGACATTTTTAGATGTAGATGAAAAAAAAAACATGATTTATGGATATATTTATTTCCTTCGTTTTTCCCTCTTAGCTTGGTAAGAATGGGCGACGAAGGAAGGATAGCGACACCGTGAAGGGAGATGGTGCGCGCCGGCGTAGAACTGCATCGGAGGGTGAGGAGGACTTAAACTTGAAACGGTTTAAAGGTGCAGGAGATTCTGAAAAGGATGGACAAAACTGTGGGGATGCTGACAAAACTCCCGTAGAAGGAATGGGAATCTGGGTTGGAGACTCTGAAAGAGTCAGCAGCACAACTAATAATGGAAGCTCTTCAGCGAGAACCTCACCTCAGGGGAGGGTATCGTCCCCAAACACCAACTCCTCACTCCAGATGGACCAATCAGACACTATTCCTCCTTGTTATTCCACCCACCTCAAAGAAAATGGTCGCACCGTGTCTACACAAGGAGCACCAGACTCTACCACTACCATCTCTCACGCACCCACCCCACCTCCCCTCAAACCAGCCCCTTCTGCGTTCTCCACCACTTCATTTCCCTCACTTGGCCAGATGCCAAACTTGGTACCTGGAGCTCCAGCCCCAAAGGTCTCTCAATCCCCCCAACCAGACCGAGAGGAGGCCTGCCAGTCAGCTTACTCGAAAACAGCTGCTCTTGTCTCCCCGGGGCCTGTCACCATTTCTTGGTCTCAAGACAGTGGTCCCAGTGTGGCCCTGTCTGCATCTGTGGGTTTCAGCCCCAAAGCCCCCAGCTGGGGAAGCCAGACTGCGGTAAGACAATTAGCAGGATTTATTTGTGAGTTGCCATGGAAACAAATACATTTGTTTTGTTGTATATATCACTAAACTTCCCATTGTTACCCTTTTTCAGGACTCTAAAACGGCTCCAGGTTTTCGTTTGCCCCAAGCTGGTCCCACTGCTCCTGTATTTGGAGACGTTACCTCTCAGACCAATGGAGCCCCCAGCACTACAGCCGCCTCCCAGGATACTCCCAAGCCTTTTGGTTTTGGTTTTAGTGGAGCTAAGAATGAGACTCTGACTAAGCAAGACCAAAACCTGTTTTTTCAGTGCATGACCCAGAATTCTGGCCCCAACCCAAGCTTAACTGCTGGTCAGACTCAATCCAAGGACACAAATTATTTTACTGCAGTGTCCGAAAGTCTCAATAAAGAGCCTCCAAGCCTTTTCAAGCCAGCAACCTCCACTGAAGGGCTGAAAAAGCCTGAGCAGCCCAAAGTGCCTGAGGCTCATCCAGCAGGAAACGGCGTGTTCAACAAGTCAACCTTCCAGGGTTGTTCTCCAGGAGGACGGAGTCCTAGTTTAACAGTTGGAGGTCTTGCTGCAGCCTCTGGAGTCCAAAGTGCTACTAATAAGAATAATAATAATGAACCTTCGGTAGCAGGCCTAGGGCAGCAGTGTAGCTCAAATTCCTCACAAAGCCACCAGAACATTTTTTTGCAGGCCTCCAAAGAGTCTGCTAATCCATTTCTGGCATATGGGGATAAAACTGCCCATGCATCTTTTGTTGGCCTCACTGGGACTGAGCCACAGCCTTTGGGTGCAACAGTGGACAGCAGATCTAACCTGTTCGCCATGGCGGAGTCATCTAAGGGGATTCTGACCTCCACTTTCCCAGCATTCCCAGCTGCTGGTTCAGTCAGTTCTTCTTCCTCTCCAGCACCATGTCAGACATTACAGGGTGAAGGAACTGTAATAAAGGAGGAAGTTGAAGACATGCCCACATCCACCTCAAGTTGTCCCATGTTTGGAAGTAGCACATCTGGTGGAATGGAGGAGGTATCTGTGACCTTTGACCAGAGCCAGTCTCAGAAGTTTAGCCTTGAAGACAGAGCCCAGTCATCTAAGCATGACTCTGACTCCAGCAGCAACAGTGACTTGTCAGACCTTAGTGAGAATGAGGAAGGTCTTGAGAAAGGCCAGCTCCCTGGAGGACCTCCTCATCATTCTAAGGATGGAGCCATTCTGCCAAAATCCAAAGTCCAAGGGGCTCCTAAAAGCCGTCCACGTAACAAGCCTTTCAAAGGTGAGTGCCTATTTTTTTTACAAACTCATGGATTTCATCTTTTTCTCTAGAACTAGACCAGCTGAACTCGATGTGGGGTCTCCAACTCTGGTCCTCAAGAGCTACCATCCTATGGTTTTAGTGTTTCCCTGCTGCAGCACACCTGACCCAAATCAATGGCTCAAATCCACAGGATGATATCTCTCAAGGACCAGAGTTGGAGACCCCTGAACCAGATAGGTAGTGAAACTGAAACTACGCTGTCTTTTTTTAGTGGGCCAGTCAGTATTGAAAGATCAGAGCAAAGTGCGGCGTCTGAAGCAGTCTGGCGAGTCCTTTCTACAGGATGGCTCCTGCATCAGTGTGGCCCCTCACCTGCACAAGTGCCGTGAATGCCGACTGGAGCGTTACCGCAAATATCGTACCACAGATGACGAAAGTGATGAAGATGACGACCCAAATGTGGCTTGTCGTTTCTTCCACTTCAGAAGGTACCAAGTGTTTACCTTTGTGGCGTATTGTTGCATCTGCGACTGGGAGGAAGCAGGAAGAGTTTGCCTTTGTTACTGAATTGTTTTTATCTTGTGACCAGGTTGGCCTTTACTCGGAAAGGTATACTGCGTGTGGAAGGCTTCCTGAGTCCTCAGCAGAGCGATTCCATGGCTATGGGTCTCTGGTTACCTGCACCAGCTATCCAAGAAGGCCTTGATCTTGATACATCCAAGTACATCCTGGCCAATGTAGGAGACCAGTTCTGTCAGCTGGTCATGTCAGAGAAGGAGGCCATGATGATGGTGGAGCCACACCGTGAGTATAAAGATCTTATAGGTTTTTTATGTAACATTTATTTATCCAGAAAGGTCAACTTAAACCAGTTCTTGTTACCATTTTGATTTTACATCAGTAAAAAATGCATACTAGACTTAATCTTCTATGTCTATAACCCTATTTTTTGTTGGCTTTCAGAGAAAGTGGCATGGAAACGTGCTGTCCGAGGTGTCAGAGAAATGTGCGATGTGTGTGAGACAACCTTGTTCAACATCCACTGGGTGTGTCGTAAATGTGGCTTTGGAGTATGCCTGGACTGCTACCGGCTCCGCAGAAACAGACCAAGGGAAGGTAAGCTACTGCAGTAAGATGAGCTTTAGCAGAACAGTGTCTGCTCACTACAGTGTGAAGTCATGTTTTATCTCACTGCATATTATTTAACAGTGATCAGGAGAAACACGGGGGGGGGTTGTTAGGGTTTGTTTGAAAATGTGGAAAAAATGCAACTCATTTTGAGCTTTTCTTCAGATATAGATGAAACTCCAGAGGATGAGGTGTTCTCCTGGTTAAAGTGTGCCAAAGGCCAACCCCACGAACCACAAAACCTCATGCCCACACAAATCATACCTGGAACAGGTAAAATATACAACGTGACTGAGTGAAATAAAAGGAAGTCTCAAACATTTAGAACAAAAACAATGACCTCAAATGATTTCGATTGATTTGCCCCTTCAGCGCTTTACAACATAGGTGACATGGTGCACGCTGCAAGAGGCAAGTGGGGTATAAAAGCCAACTGTCCCTGTGCCAATCGACACACAAAGCCTCTAGTACGGCCTGCTGCCCCTAATGGCATTTCACAGGTAGGGTTTTGCCACACTGGACTTTTCTCTGGGTTGCATCTTTTAATGGTTAAACTTGAAGGCTCTGTTTTGTGCTTGCCTCAGCAGTCGACAACAAGCAGTGGAAGTGGCCTTGCAGCAGGAGCGGCCTCTAGTACTGGCATTACTTCAAAATCAGAGGCAGAAACGCCAGTGATCAAAACAGAAACTACACATACACCGACACCTTCAGACAGCGGGGGTGGGGAAAATATGGCCAGTACCAGTAACTCTACCAGTGGTACATCTTCCCCCTGTAACGTCACCCAGTCTTCTTCCAAAGACTCGCGCTCATCGGGAGAAGGCAACAGCTCTGCTCTGCACTGGTTGGCCGACTTGGCCACACAGAAAGCTAAGGATGACACGAAGGGTAAGCAGGAAAATGCAACGATGGGTCCGTAGAACTTCAGTGCATAAAAACGGCTCATCTGTTTCAGATTTGAAGTCGTATTGTCGTCCTTTTCCTCCAGAATCCGGCTCACTCCGTTCCATGATGAGTCGGGAAACCCGGCCTCCCTTCGGCCTGGACTCACTCGGTGCCCTATCAAAGCCTTCTGCTTCCAGCCCTAAGCTATTTAACAGCTTGTTATTGGGCCCCAGCATGTCCCAGTCAAAACCAGAGGGATCCAGTCTCCGGGACCTGCTCAACTCTGGACCGGGAAAACTGCCACAGGGCCCTGGAGAAAGCGGGGTACCATTCCCCTCTGTTTTCACCTCAACAAGTGTATGTTCCTCACTGTTTCATTGCTTATTATCTATTATTAAATCTTCCAAAATGAATAACTATTACTGCCATCTACTGGTTACGTGAGAAAAACAACAATTTCATACTGTAAAAAAATGTTAAAAGCACAAGATTGTGTAACCAAAACGTACTGTTTGGTCATTTAGAGCGACAAAATGAAGAGCAGCCTACCAAACTTCCTGGACCACATCATCGCCTCAGTTGTGGAGACCAAGAAAGCAGAAGGCCGTCGTCCTGGGGTCTCTGAAGGTGGTGACCTTGCTGTGTTGGGGTCTCGTAAAGATGGAGTGATGGGTCTTAGTGTTTTGGAGCCACACACCTCTCATACCTGGCTCTGTGATGGGCGACTCCTTTGCCTACAGGATCCCAGCAACAGTAATAACTGGAAGATCTTCAGAGAGTGCTGGAAGCAGGGACAAGTAAGAATCACCAGTAGTGTGGCTCAGTATTTCTACACGAACAGGCTGTGGATTCTGTCAAAGGATGGATTCGTGAGATCAAATCTAATCTCGTCTTCCTTGTTTGCAGCCTGTTTTGGTGTCGGGGATACATAAACGCCTGAAATCTGAACTGTGGCGACCTGAGGCCTTCAGTGAGGAGTTTGGAGATCAGGATGTAGACCTGGTCAACTGTAGAAATTGTGCTATTATTTCTGATGTGAAAGTGCGAGATTTCTGGGACGGCTTTCAGGTCATTTCCAGTGAGTACGCGACCTGTTCTCGCCGAATAGATAGTACACATTTCTGTTTGATGTCGGCTGAATTTATCCCACATACCCACAGAGCGACTGCAAGATAATGATGGCAAGCCCATGGTTTTGAAATTAAAGGACTGGCCTCCTGGTGAAGACTTCAGGGACATGATGCCCACAAGGTGAGTTACTAGCTGTTTCTGTACTAAAAGGCTCTAAAACACATTTTCTTTTTGTCCCGGAAAACCTAAAAACATAGAGTACCAGTCAAAAGTATGGACACGCTTTTCCATTGGATTTAATGGGAAAAGTTTCACTGGTAGTGTGATTACAAAATATGACCAACATTTAGAAATGCTTTCTTTTTATACACATGGTATTTTGGCACATTTATTGCTTTCCCTCTAACAATCTGTTGTGCTAGTGATTTATGAATCATTTTACCATTACCGTTACAATTTAATTGCATGACAATTGTCATTTAAATGTATTGTAGGCAAGGCATGTGGATGACTGTATCAAATAAGACAATAATTTTGTAAACTCAAAGTTCTCGTAATGTCTGAAAAATTCATTAAAGGACATTTTGGTCTAAACAGTAGAAAAAGAAATGGAGAACATCTCTGGCCACAAATAAACAGACCTTTAAGGTGTGTTATTTTACCTAGACTAACAAACAGCTGTTTTCTATTTAAGAATCTACAGCATTATTTTTTACCTTCTGCGCTCTTCATCAATAGGCTTTAATATCTGGTGGGATCATCCAGTGGAAACTGTGTGTTAAATGTGCAGGCTGGTAATGCAGCAGAGGTGATGCTTTGCCTGCCGCTTAGAGTTTTAGGACCAAGTCTGTTCTGTGTAATCTTAGCTGGGGGAGGGTCCTGCGGCTGCTCCCACCGCTCAATAAGAAGAGTAAATGATACGCACTTTTACATTACTCTCCAAAAATAACATAAAAATCTCTTTTAATAAAGTTGCTAGAGAGGTTTGAAACTTGTTTAATACACAATGTCGCTAAATGATTAGCTGAGATCTGCTTCATGCATGAGTTGGTCCATCCATCCATTATTAATCTTTTAAAGCAGTTTTTACCCCTCGTTTTTCTAATGTTATTAACGTTGCTTCTCCAGGTTTGATGATTTAATGGAAAACCTCCCCCTGCCTGAGTACACAAAAAGAGATGGCCGCCTAAACCTTGCGTCTCGTCTTCCCAACTTTTTTGTGCGTCCTGACCTCGGACCAAAGATGTACAATGCTTATGGTAAGAGACATTACTGCTTGCAGAGTTCCTCCGGTGTGTAGACAAGAGGGTTCAGACTTTCTCTCTGGGTGCTGAAAGGTGGCAGCTCACTGATTCGTAGTAAAGCTGGAGATGGTAAACAAGCAGCCATTTCCCAGCTGTAATTAATAAAATAAAAATAATTATGTGTCAGTTTTTCTTCTCATCTCAGAATGATTTACTTTTATCTGCAGGTTTAATCTCTACTGAAGACAGGAAGGTGGGAACCACTAATCTCCATCTGGATGTGTCCGACGCTGTCAACGTCATGGTTTATGTTGGGATACCTCATGGAGAAAACAACCAAGAGGAAGGTCAGTAGACTCAAACACGAGGTCTTTCTGCTTCACACACTTGTTTTTTTGTTTGTTACACAGATTGAATATGCAGTTTGGAACTAAATGAACAGCTAAATGTAGTAAAAAGCTTGATTCTCTGAGGGGAAAACTATGTAAAATATTAATTTTCTTAGTAAATGTTTGAATTTTTCCTCTTAGTGCCAAATAACACACACTGTGCGTTATAAGTATGATGAAAACTGGCATCACTCCTGCCTCAGCAGTTTTGTGGTTAGGTTTTTAGGTTGGAGAGACCCTCCCGTGGGTCTCACCAATTTACATTGTGGCAAAATTTCTTCTTTACAGAGGCAGAAATCAATGGACAGAAAGGTCTGTAGACTTTCAGTTGTATCACTTGAGTAGCATGCCCTTCTTCTTGACTAACTCCCCTTCTTCACCTCTACGCTCCATCCTTCTGTTACTATCTGTGCAGCAGGGGCCAGAGCACCGGGGCCTATCCCTCACTTTGTACTGCTTCATTGTTTGTCTTGTGCTTTAGATTTAAATGCAACCTTTGAATAGCAAATTCCTCCTGATGTTACACTCCAGGGATTATTCTTATTCCCATGTGAATGCTTAAAGTGTGGTTAAGATTGTTGCATTTGCATCAATTGGTGAATTGATTGGAGATGTCGTATAACGTTTTCACTGGGGCTGTCCTCATTTCCTGTTTGTTCTGGGTGCACTGTGCTCTGGTCCTCAGTGTTTGAATGAAGGGCATCTAGATAGAGTGGGCATCCCTATTTCCCTCACTACAGTGACAGAAACACACACCAACGTATAACAATGGATGGGTATTGTTAGGCTTTTCCCTTCCTTTCAAATCCTTTGAATTTGAATCTTTTAAGCTAGTTGCTTATTTATTATATCAAATCCATGAGCTTTTTAATTTGTTAGCTCTTTTTGACTTGTTAAATTTACTGGCTGTGACATCTTAACTTAATAGTTTTACTGTTTATTAGTAGCCAAACACTTAAACCTATTTTGTGCAAATTCTAGCCGTTTGTGCCCAAACCAGCGCAGATATAGCTGCACACACACACACACACACATCGCGTTTAAAATACACACTGATTTTTAACTCAGAACCTGCACTTAGGCTTTGAAAGACTCATCTGCGTGGCCAGATTTATTTATTTTGTATGTTCTACAACACATAAATGCAAACACATGGTTAGACTGAGTAGTAAAACTGACCGTTACATTACCACTGAAGCATGAAAATTCATTGTGAATTTGTCGTTACTGATCTTTCTGAAGCACCAGGTACCCGGACATTATGTAGTCATCTCTGCACATCAACAGTAGGCTGTGGGTGTGAATGTTAATACATGTGATTGTGTCCCCACTGGTTCTCAACTGGTCAGGTCATACCATCATATCAGCATCATTTTACATTGGTTTAACTTTCATTGGTTTCTTAGATGTATGTGATGTCATAGAAAAGTCATACTATGGAGATTTTCATGCCTAACACATGAATGAAGGCTTGCGCTCGTCACTGCATTGTCTCGATCAGTGTGAGTTGTCAGTGTTGACCCTGCAACAGACTGGTTACCTGTCCAGGGTGCACCCTGCATCTCGCTGGTAATTGCTGGGATAAGCTCCAGCCCTCCACAACCCTGAATTGTATATAAAGTGAATGAAAATGATGTGTAGGTGTCAACTGCTGCTTTTCCCTACATGTCACCTTTTTCTTCTTTCCAGTCACTTTTCCACTTCTCCCATTAGAATCTGTGTCCACCTCTAAAAGTGTGTAGCTAAAAATGAGTTTGTTTGGCCCACCAGAGACAGTCTCATGAGTATTTTAACATTTGTCACCTTATTGAGTACTAATGTACCACCAAATGTTTTTTAGTTGTCATCAGGGCCAGTCAAAAGTGACAAAGTAAACCCTTCCACCTTACTTTTAGCCTTTTGTGGGACACTCGCACATTTTTACATGATCAGCTGATTTATATTACAGACCTACCGATCCTGCATCAATGCTTGCCCTCCTCTCGCTTTGCTTGCAGCCACATTCATTTGTGTGAGTTCTTTGTGGCCTCACCCCGAACACAGGATGCTTGTTTATGTTGACCACATCATGCAGTTCAACTCATTCTAGCTAAAGCACATTACTGGGACATTATTCTAGCTAACGCACATTACTGGGACATCATTCTAGCTAAAGCCCATTACTGGGACATTATTCTAGCTAACGCACATTACTGGGACATCATTCTAGCTAACGCACATTACTGGGACATCATTCTAGCTAAAGCACATTACTGGGACATCATCCTAGCTAAAGCACATTACTGGGACATCATTCTAGCTAACGCACATTACTGGGACATCATTCTAGCTAACGCACATTACTGGGACATCATTCTAGCTAACGCACATTACTGGGACAT
>JBAMHV010000007.1:20279118-20296783 GCA_037177535.1 Pseudomugil gertrudae
CTAGCTAACGCACATTACTGGGACATCATCCTAGCTAACGCACATTACTGGGACATCATCCTAGCTAACGCACATTACTGGGACATCACTCTAACTAACGCACATTACTGGGACATCATCCTAGCTAACGCACATTACTGGGACATGTTGAGACCAGCAAATGTGCGTCATTCTTGTCAAACATTAATGTGTATGGAGACAATAATACCCTACCCAGCTGTGACTATGCAGACTCTTGCTTGGGGGGGGCACAGATCAGATGACTGGATAAAGAACTCAACTGCAGTGTGTAGTTCTGGCACCGTTACTGATTACTGTTTTGTATCCTGTATCTTTGTGCTTTGTTTGCTTCTTTTTTGGTCACCAGAGGTCCTGACCACAATTGAGGAGGGGGATGTGGATGAAATGACAAAGAGAAGGGTGCACGAGGGAAAGGAGAAACCTGGAGCTCTCTGGCACATCTATGCTGCCAAGGATGCCGAGAAGATCCGAGAGTTGCTCCGCAAGGTCAGCAGCCCATAGATTTCTGTGCTGGAACCCTGTTTTAATGATATGCTGTTTGTGCCCACACAGACAGCTGACATATTTATCACAGAGTAATTCAGAAACATGAGAACCCTTGTTTTTATGTAATTATACTTATTTTGACTAATGTGACAGGTGGGAGAAGAGCAAGGCCAAGAGAACCCTCCAGACCACGACCCCATTCATGACCAGAGCTGGTACTTGGATCAGGTGCTCCGCCGCCGGCTCTATGAAGAATACGGCGTCCAAGGCTGGGCCATTGTACAGTTCCTAGGAGATGCTGTGTTTATCCCTGCTGGAGCTCCACACCAGGTCAGACACACTGTAATGTGAAGTATCATCTGAATGTGTGTGTATGTTCCCATTCATAAACATATTTCCTCTTCATGTTCTCTCCTCTCAGGTACACAACCTGTACAGCTGCATTAAGGTGGCAGAGGACTTTGTGTCTCCTGAGCATGTGAGGCACTGTTTCAGACTGACACAGGAGTTCAGACACCTGTCCACAACTCATACAAACCACGAAGACAAGCTACAGGTTGGTGGGCTTTTTCTTCCCCTCTGATCCGCAGCTGACACCGTGTTGTGTGTTGGTTTGAAACTAAGTGTTGTACATCAGACATCCTGTACGGTGAAGATTGTTTTTGATCACGTCTCACTACATTGGCTGGATGTAGGGTAGCAGATTGTGGTTAGTCCGGACAGCAGGAAGTAGTCCAAGCAGCGTGATTGTAGTACTTATCAGAAAACATGGAAGACTTTTACAATAAAATCAATCATTACCTATCAAAGGGACTTACCACAGCCTGATTATCACCTCTAAAATGTTCAGTCAGCATAAAGGCCACCATTCAGAAGGAATAATAAATTAGAATTAATAATAAGTAACACTGTGACTTAACGTAAACATTAGCAACTCTTATTCAATTAATAGTTGCAACATTTTTCCACAGTTTAACTACGAACATGTTGTTTGTGCTGCTTTAAACAGCTGTATTACCACCAGCACAAGCTCTGCTTATGTTGACAAGTTACCATGACAACCAATACCTCTTCACATTAAAAGGGTTTTTATTGTTGTAGGGAAAAATGTGAAATGAAAGCAAAAAATATCTATTGATAAATAAGAGACCCTGAGCATCTCATTCTGATGGAGGCGTCATGGTGGGCGCGGACCGAGCAGGTCTGATCAGAAACGTGAGTTAGAGATGAAGAAGCTGATGGACCCCACCCCGAAAAGCTGCACATGAAGATCTGTGAAGAGAAAAACTACATATTTATGACTTTAGCCATAAATGTGGCTTATAAAACAAACGGAAAATGTTAAATGTGGAGGAAACGTTGCAGAAGCAACTTTAGGATCCATTTCAGTTTTAAATGTTTATATTTATTTAGTTGTTTGTTTTCTTTTTTTTAATGTTGCTTCTACATTTGTGTTTCACATTCCTGAACATCATCATTCACAATCATTTAAATACCCATCAGTCTATTGATCATGTGTTTAAAGGGTTAAAATGTGTTGTATTCTTGTTTTGCTGTAAGGTAAGATGCACCAGTTTAACCAGTGCAAACGGTTTGCTGAGCCTTCTGGTTACAATCAAAGGAATTTTATAAAAAAAAATACTGGAGTATTTTACAGTGAAGCCCTGTATGCAGACGTCTTAAACAGACTAACTCTTGTGTGTTTTTCCTCCCATCAGGTGAAGAACATCATCTATCATGCAGTGAAGGATGCTGTCGGGACATTGAAGGCCCACGAATCTAAGCTAACTCGCCCTTAGTCTGTCTCCCCAAACAACCATCTGCTGAAGACCACTCCACCACGTACATGCAGAAACACGTCACACCTACAGGAGTACAAGCTACAGCGTGTAGCGTACAAAGATGTGTCGGTTGTTTGGGGACGTTTGGGTCTCAGTGAAGAGCATTTGGTTCAGGGGGGATAAAACAAGGAGGGGGGTAATCGATGCTTCGATGAAGGAAGTCCTTTATCGCTGTTACACAGTACGCTCAAACTCGTCTAGTTGTTTTCAAATTTTTCTTTTTTGATTAACATTGTATTTAAGGTCAGTGTGTTCTGTTGGTTTCATTGTATATGTAAGATGTGAGAGGAAGGGGGGGTGGGGGGTCAAAGCTGACGTGCCTTTTAAAGCAGAGGTTCAGCAGTGATGTAAACAACTGAGTAAATGTGAGTACTGGGCTAACTTTCCTATTTTGATGACATTGATATTTTTCTTCAATAGCAGCGATGTTGACATGTTTTTTCTAGATTTCTGTTTTTTTTTTCTGTTTTTAAACCGCTGATTGTTTCTGCCCTCCGAGGCTGAAATGAATTCAAAAGCAGCCAGTCAAGGGAAGCAGACCAAAGTTTTGTATTTTTAGTTTTCTTATTTAGAGTAAGAAATCTTTTCATTTCTTCTTTTTTTAATGGAGAAAGGCAGAGTTTCAAAGAGGGCAGTGATTTTTTTTTACAGAACTACTGGCCATTAACATTGTATCAATATGATCTTAGCAGTCTGTTTGATTTTTTTTTTCACAATAAAGTTTGCAAAAATGATTGTTTCAAGCTTATTTTTCATCACAAAGTCTCTTCATCCACAAGTCTGAGACGGGGACATGCTAGAATGGTTAAAGGACAACTTGTAGGTTTGATCTGGTTTGAATGAGCTAATATTTTTATATTTATTGATGAATTAGACTGAAACAATACGATATTAGATCATTTTATACATAAACTTGGCACTTTTAATTTGTACTTTGATCAATTTCTTTCCCTTTTAATAATTCTAAGTGGGGGTCTGATTATAAATCCTTATAAAGTGGATTAATCACCTTTACAATGGGTTAAAACCTGTCTGGTCATGTTTCTGTTAAATGAGGAAGACAGCTAAAACTTTGCCTAAATGTGCAGCATCATTAAGGAAATGTGTGTTTTGAGATGAAGTGCTGCCTGCTGGCTTCACATAATGAAATCATGGTGGTGAGTCTGGGAATCTGCTCCATCCATCACAGACTACCTCCAGACTCTGAGGGGAGAGGATGGGATGGCTTGCCATCAATCCAGGGATCAAACCTTTTGACCTGCAGTGGCACCAGTTTAGATTTAGTTGAAACTCCATTGATCAAACACTGGTTTAGTCACCAAAAACATTGGAGGTGTTACCATAAACCTTTAAATAAGATAAAAGACATATTTACATATAGTATATTGAATTTAGACCATTATTGAGGTCAATAACTTTGATCTTAGTGGTAATTTCTAGAGTTTAGTCTCTAAAGTAGGACATCATCAGAGTTTTAAACCCTTTTCTGAGGTCTATCCTGTAGAAATAAATGTAATATAAAAGCAAGTATTCGTGCAGACTTGTAATGCAGGGCAGCTTGGTGAATTACCCAACATGTGCAAACCTTGACCTCATTGATCCAGTGTGCTTTGCGCGTTTCTCACTGCGGCACTATAAGCCCAACTAAGCGCACCGAGCCACGTGTGTGAAACGGTTCAGCAGCAGGAGAAAAAGCCACACAGGTTTCTGAAGTGAAAACTAAAGAAATCAGCTCGTTTCTGTCTCTTTAAGTCCTTCCAGGAGCAGAGCAGCCTGCACAGCAGCGCACCCCCAGCTGCTGCTGCTGCTAACCCACCTGACAGTCGATCCGAGCCGCGCGGCGAACAGGCAGCAGCCTCCCGGCTCTCTTCCCAACTCACCGCGTCCCGGAGGGGAATGGGGGCCACCGAGCCTGCTTGCTAGCCACTCACATTACCCTCAAGCGGAGACGGCTCACGGCTGACCGGGAAAAATGGTATCCTGGATCATATCTCGGATAGTTGTGTGAGTATGGGCTGGGCTCCATCTGTTGTTATGTCACAACGTTAGCTAGATCCCCTCCATTCATCTGTCTGATGCGGAGGGAGCTCCTCCGTTAACATGCTCTCAATACGGTCTCTGTAAAGACATTTCTAGGATTAAACAGACACATAAAACAGCTGTGAGTGCTGATTATTGTTTTTAATTCAGTGCGATGATGCAGCACAATCTGCATCCAGCGCGCGCGCTAGCCGCTGTTAGCTAACGACGCTGGCTGGCCAGTAACTGGCCAGTAACTGTCCACCTGATAGATAATATCCTGCCAGGTAAAACAAAAACTAGCTTACTGGTCCTGCTTGTAATGCGAGCCTCGTTGCAGGCAAGTAAACCCAAACAAAACAACCTGTAAAGGCTTTAAAAAACCGGATTATGCTGCTTTTTGGATCATATAAGTCCATAAAATGAGCAAAAGGATACCACAGTGAGGTGTAAACACTTCTGTTTACAGCAGGATGTGTGGATGATGGATGTGCATGTGATTACAAAGTGTTCAGACCTGACCACATCTCAACAGTGTAGATGACTCAACTAGAGCCAGAAGCTTTCATCCCCCTGACCTCCTCCTCTTCCTCCTCTTCCTCCTACACAATACTGCATCACTCTTATTTATCCCATGTCAACTAAAAACAGAGTTTTCAGACCGGATATCGTGTTATCTAATAACTGGATGCATTGCAGCTAATTTTCTTGTGAATGTATTTAGTCTCCTCTGTTGAAGCTTCATCTGTTACCGTCTCAAAAAGGGTCCCAGAATATGAATGATTAATATCATTATACCTTTAAGTATAACAAAAATGATGTGCAGTTTAGTTTAATCTCAGAATGAAGACCCCAGGTGTGAAAATGATGCTCATATCTTTTAGATATTCCTGGATTACATAAGCAGACGGTAACATCAGCGCTGCAGACTGTTACTGTTGGTTGTTTTTGCTTCACTGCACCTCACGTTGTCATTTGTTGACTGGATATGCATCATAATGACTACTGTAAATCAAACAAATGACCCATCACTTAGTTTAATTCTACCCTACAAACACGTAGCGGCTGTTGTTTTCCAAAGGGATCGAAACAGATGTTTAAGCAGTTAAAATAAGCCCACGTGTCTCATTGGCATCAAACAAGCTCCGAGGTAAACTTGTGACGGGGGCACGAAGAGACGCTGCTGATGGAGTCTGACTCCAAGGCCTGCTTCGAGTCATCCCAGTACACACATGAGCGAGCGGCTCAGACTGTGGCTGATCTAGTCATCCAGTCCTGCTGGTTTCTTTCTGGCTGCATTTCCTCTGCTGTCCCCTTTTGATTCAGCATCCTGTCACATCAGCAGAAAATACCACATAGGCCCTGGATTCAGCCAAACGTCACATCAGAGCCCCGGCTCTGTGTGTATCAGCCCATATGCAGACCCACCTCTGGCAGAGCTCTCTGTGTGTTGGCTGCGGTCTTCCTGACGCCGTAAGCTCCATTACAATGTTTGCGCTGGTTATCAGGGAGGTGCGTTTTGTTTTCTTTCTGTGCTTCACATCAAAACCAGAGATGTTGAACTCAAAGTAAAAGTGGAAGAGTTTAGCAGAATTAGCCTCCCTCTCTTGTTGGTGCAAACATCACTAATCTGCAGCAGCGAGTTTAAGTGTCCAAAACCTCGAGGCCATCTTGTCTTACTGAATCTCCTTCCACTGACCCAGCCCTCTCTGCTTTTGCAGCCTTGCCTTTGGGACTCTCTACCCAGCGTACTCCTCGTACAAGGCTGTCAAAACGAAGAACGTGAAGGAATATGTGAGTATCACCTCTGGTTGCTCGGTCACGGCAGACTTGGTGACCCATGTCTCCTCTGTTTGATTCTGCTTCAGGCAGCTGTCAGCTATTTTATGCTTAATGTGTGAAGTAGCACTGAATTTAGGTCAGACACACTTATTGTTTCATGGCTGGATTAAACGCTTCTGTTTCAGGTCACTATGGAGACGTAAGAGTGTCGTACAGAAGCAGATTGCTTCCCCTTTGCTTTGGATGCAGTCAGACTGGTGTGATGTCTAACCTCATGGCAGCCAAACATCATCAGACTTGAACCAGTGAATTCTTTAATCATATTGTTTGTCTCTTTTGTTCCATCTTGCTGTGGATTCATTAGTAAAAAGAACAATTTTCCAACTATTTGCTGCAATCTCTTATAAACAGCGATTAGATGAATGGATTGTTTAAGCTAAGGTTGCTCTGATGATGCGTCTGTTTGTGTTAGCAAAGGATTTTGGCCTTCCAGGTTTCTCTGTGTGTGTGTGTGTGTGTGTGTGTGTGTGTGTGCGTGTGTGTGCACGTGTGTGTGTGTGTGTGTGTGTGTGTGGGTGTGGAACCTGATAGATATCAGAATGATGCTGTGGACTCGGTAGTGATCACATCTGGCTGAATCTGGCACCTGAATCCATCCTGGAGGATCACTGACAGAGAAATTAATCTTAAAAAAGACCAATATTTGTTTTTGTTTATTGCTTTTAGAAAGTGAAATCATCCAATCCACCATGCAACTAAAAACAGGAGTGAACATCAGGTATAATATATGCAACTGTAAAATTGATTAATCCAATAATATGAAACATTAACTTGTATTAATTAAAAGAGAAAAAATCTACCAAAAACATGCTTTTTGCACTAAGTTTAGTTTGTTTGTTTAGGCTTGTTTAAAAAATATGTTTTAAAATTATGTTAAAGTAGTAATGACTCTGATGCATTTAGGTGCTGCAAACATTGGAGATACCACTTCAATATGTTTATTTATTTTAATTAGATTTTAAAAATCGCATCAAATTATGACACAAAATGCAACATTTGGCTCACTTAAACACAGATTTGTGGTTGTATGAACTAAACAAACCTTTATAATCACATCCATGTAAGGCAGAAAGTGCTTCTGTGTTTAATAAAACACATAATAGACTCTGTAACTGTCTGCTTGGGTCATTCTCCACAATAATATCTATAACTTTTTACTTACTGTCCAAAAAAAAGTCAAAACCTCTGTATTTACCAGCATGACCACAAACCAGTGTAGGCTCTTTAATCGCATAGCTTTTATTCCTCTGCACACACACATCATCTTCACATGTCCCATGGAGTATCATCTATATCTGCATTAGGTTCCTTTTGTTATTTTGGTTTTTAAATGACTCGTATTTGCAGCCTCATGTTTTTTTCCGGTACATGGTAATGCACATTTATCACTTCTCATCCTAAAAAGCAAGTTTTCTGTGATTAAAGGTTGGAGAAACCAATCAGCCCAGAGTTTACTGGAACCAGTAATCATCATAGTTCTTCTGATGTTTTTTATTATTCTAATATGCGATTAAAAAATCCAAATCTTTTTTAACAAAAACCCACAATGCTGCAGTTTAAACGATCTTAAGAAAAGTATTATTTATTTTCTTTATTGCACGTAACAATAAACGAAGAGTTGTTATTGTTGTTGGAGCCTGTTCATGGTGATTAAACTAATTCTGTCTTTGGTTGTCGGTGGGTTGACTGAAGGGGTCCCTCCTGCTTACCTCATCTCTGGATCAGAGGAAGAGGAGGAGGAGGAGCACTCTGGCTCCAGCCTAGATTCACACTCCAACAGTTTCCTTCTAACCGGTTACTATGGCAACGCAGGCTCTGAGTCGCTACACTAGTAGACGGCCACAGAAGGAACAAATGGTGTGTGTGTGTGTGTGAGAGAGAAGTGGAAGATGCCATTTTTAGAGCTGTCGATTGCATCCCCCTTCTTCTCCTGTTTATAATTGTCCGACTAATTTATTCCGTTTCACGTCTGTGTCTCAAATGCTTTTAAACATTTTTTCCTCAGGGCTTTCATCACACTTATATGATTTTATTCTGGTAAATGTCTGAGCTAACGTGCCACTCAGGTCTAGTTTAAGGCAGATTTTGATGATGTCCTACATTCTCCTGGAGGCTGAACATGGACGCTGAGATGACATATGTGGCAGATCCGTGTTTGTGCACGGCTTCTGATTCTGCCCCACATGTCCCAGCACGTGTGATGCGTGACACTGTGGGTTCTCGTGTGCTATTTTTACGACGGCCTGCGTGCATCTGTGTTTGTGTATTTCTGCAGGTGAAGTGGATGATGTACTGGATCGTGTTTGCGTTGTTCACCACGGCAGAAACGGCCACAGACTTGCTCCTGTCATGGTGAGTCAGGAGCTGCTCGTGCAAACCTGTTTGTGAGAAATAAACAGCTTTATATAAAATCAATAAATGCATGTGTGTGTGTGAGAATTCAATTCAATTCAACTTTATTTATAAAGCGCCACTTCATGACAGTGTCATCTCAGGGCGCTTCACATCATATTTGAGCCAATTCATCAAATAGTCTCGATATGTCTGCCTCTCGTACCCATACTGGGAGCACTGGTTCCATAAGAGAGGAGCCTGATAGCTGAAGGCTCTCCTTCACATTGTTTTCTTAGAGATTCTGGGAACCACAAGTAGACCTGCAGTCTGAGAGCGAAGTGCTCTGTGTGGAACATGTGGAACTAAGAGGTCTTTCATATATAATGGAGATTGGTCATGAAGCGCTTTATATGTGACTGAGTGTTGTATTTAGACCAACATTCTTCAACTATTAGGCTTATAAATGAATTAGAACAATGCATTATAAATAATAATACAACTTAAATAGTAAATATTTATATTAAAGCAACATAAACTGGAGCTTTCAGAATGAGATTCTTCATAATGTGCATCAGGTGTCTTTACTGCCTTAAACATCACACTTTTTATCCTTTTGTCTTACTTGAGTTGTTCCTGTGATGTTTTCTTTTTAAATTCCAGGTTTCCATTTTACTTCGAGCTAAAGATTGCCTTTGTCATCTGGCTGCTGTCCCCGTACACCAAGGGCTCGAGTGTCCTCTACCGCAAGTTCGTCCACCCAACCCTTTCCAACAAAGAGAAGGTAGGAACTGCAAACTGTTCCGGCTCATCTGAAGCCATCAACGTCCTCCTGTAGACGTTCCTTCTGGTCTTTTGCGCTCGCTAACGCTCTGCCTCTGCTGTCTGTAGGAGATAGATGATTATATTGCACAAGCCAAAGACAGGAGTTATGAGACCATGATGCGGTTTGGGAAACGGGGCCTAAATCTCGCTGCTAATGCTGCCGTCACTGCGGCAACCAAGGTGAGTTGTGTGCTAGATGAAAGTCATTCACACCTTGACTGATTCAGAGGGTTGCACAGCAGGACCACCGGGGTAGGGGTCGATGGAGCAGGGTTTCCTTCTTTATTCTGTTTTAGCTGGTGAAGTAGTTCAGAGAGACAACAAGCGCAGGAAGTCACTGTCTGCTGTAGAAAAGGGGAAACACTGGCCCAACTCCTTCATAATTCCCCTCAGACCCTGAGGAGGAGGCCTGATATTGCAGATTATGGCAGTTTCTTGACATTAAGCATAAAATGGTGAGTTAGATTACATTTTCACCAAATGGCCAGAATATGGACCCCCAGAGTTTCATTACACT
Source organism: Pseudomugil gertrudae (assembly GCA_037177535.1). Classification (NCBI taxonomy): domain Eukaryota; kingdom Metazoa; phylum Chordata; class Actinopteri; order Atheriniformes; family Pseudomugilidae; genus Pseudomugil; species Pseudomugil gertrudae. Next base: position 20,289,001 of record JBAMHV010000007.1, read on the forward strand.
GCACAATCATGACATAAGATATAAGTAGGGAAGAAACTAAAGGCCTGAGCACATTATCAACCAGTATGAACACATGTGATACTGGTAGTGTTACTCTGAAATGGTAAAAAATCAATGTATTAAAAATATGGTCTGATGTCTGCCGTGTGTTTGCTTCGTCCTCCTCACCAGGGGCAGGGCGTTCTGTCAGACAAGCTGCGGAGTTTCAGTATGCAGGACCTGACTCTCATCAACGCTGACGACGAGCTGGACCTGCACGCCTCAGCGGCACGCATGAGACGGGACCCCATGGACGAGATGAGCCTGGGGGCCAGCACGTTGCCCCGGGCTAAGAGCGCAGCCACGAGGCAAAGTAAATCAATAGCTATGCGTGCACGAGCATGAGGTTCTGCACAAATTCTTCCATACATGTACAGACTGTGCTAACAGCTTGCTAACTGGTTCTACAGGCCGACTGTGAGGACTTTCTTTGTCGGAGGTTTTCAGAAGTAGGACTGGGAGTATGTGGGCCATGTGGAGTCATATGATTTAAAACACTGCAGGATGAGGAGGGATGTGTCAAGTTAAAGGAGGGTGGGGGGTGGGGGGAGTGAAGGCATGTGATTTCTAATCGGGAGTAGAGACTCTTTGTGTGTCACTACACTGCTGCTTGCTGGCTGATTGTGGGCCTTGAAGAGCTGTGAGTGGAATACAGAGACACTGAAATACTGCTCTGCCTTTAAAATCAGTCTGACATGAATCAAGAACAAGATACTCGCGTTAGAGTCCAACTGCAGAAACCTTTTGATGGCGACAGTTTATTTTTAAAAGATAAACCTGGTTTATTTCAGCCGTTCAGATTTCCCAGAAGCGTCAGCGTTGACACCCAAACACGGAAACACAGAGAAACTGCAGCCCAATCTCAGTTTTTACTTTTTTTTCCCCCCAAAATGCAGCAGTGTTTGTATAAACTCTGTCACAGGTTTTATTAGAAATGTATTGATGTATCTACATGAAGCTCAGGGCACTTCCAGCCACATAGAAGGAAAAGTAAATGCTTTGTTTTTTAAAAGCATCATTTACATATGCAATGAGTGACATTTGTGTGGTTGGTGTGAGATTACCCTGAATGGTCAAATCACACATCTACTAAAAATGTGTTTTAGTTTGTTTTAAAAGAAAAGAAAAGCTGTGTTTAACAATGTGGCCACTAGGTGGCGCCAAAGGCTGCACTTGAGCTGTAGCCACACAGATTTATGCCTTTTTTTACCCAGAAAAGGCAGAAATCAGGAAATCTGATGAGGCCTGAATATGTTTTTTGTCTCAGATCATCCTGTGATTTTTGTTCGAGAACCCTGATGCTCCTCTCGGTGACCTTTCTCCATAATTTGTCCCACTCTGCAGCTCGCTCTGCGGCAGCCGCATCTCTCTCTGATGATGCTTCATCCCAGCACAGCTCAGACCAGTCGGACACGAGGACCGAACACTCTGATGATGATCTGGGGGACAAGGCCGCCAAGCGCAGTGCCAGCACCAAAGCGACCAAGAAGCCTGCTGCTGTGAAGACTGAGGTAGCAGAAGAGAACACACACACACACACACACACACAAATAAATAAATAAACACTGATTTGTGTTAACTGATGCACCTGTGTTAAAAGTTGCATCCATACATTTTTATCTAACTTACTGATTATCATGACAACCTAATACCGTAAAAAGTCAGACACACTATACATGTTTACACAATCTGTTTTAGGTGTTTTCATCCCTGTTTGTTGTGTTTACTGGTGTTATTGGTACTGATGCAAAGCCAGCGCTTTCTGCTGCATCAGCGGTTGATGCAGTGGAGGCTGAAGATGGTAGTTTTTATAGACACTTTGCATGTGAAGGTATTTGATGAGAAACGCTACAGAAAGAGCTAACCGGGGTACTTTCATCCTGTCTAATCAGCTGTATTGTTTTCTTTTTTAACTTTCCTGTCTCTGCCAGGCTCAAACCAAGACAGTGAAGAAGCCTGTAAAGAAGAAAACCACAACTAATGCGGAGACTCCTCCATGAGTCCTGGTTCACCGGTCAACACTCGTTCCCCCCACAGCCTGCAGAGCCCCCCTTCTTCATGTTTGGTCTTCACACAACCACATCTACGCATATCTGTTAAACACCGATTTCGAGTCGGTGCTGCTGGTTTCCAGAGAGATGCGCAGGTTTATTTTTTAATGGCATTTTTAGGTTGGGAACAGCTGTATTGTTTATTCTGACTCGTGTTTGTTTCACACCTTTAGGGTCAAGTCATCTAAGATTTTAATTAGTTTTTTTTTATTAAATCAAATGCTATGTTCCTCTTTAGCTTGCAAACCAGTAAGCTGAGATCTCATTAGTCTTTGATTCTGCTTGGTGCTGCCTTTCTGAAAGTAAAGCCGTGTTCTTCTCTTAAACATGTGACTTTCCGGTTTTCCAGCCCGTCTTGTGGCTGATACGAGTCATTGGTTTGCATCTTCATCTCGACCCTTTATCATAACGGCACACACCATCTGAATGGCTCGTAACTGAGTACATGGAGCACAGGCAACAGAAATATAAGTGTGACACACTGGCGCTTTGTTCAGAGCAGTAAGAGGGGGATCAAATTTAAACATTACCATAATTAATGTATGTCTTAGGACCTGCTCATGCTTTAAGCTGTCTACTTCCACTCCAAAGTAAAAGCCTCTTTTACTTTTTTCACATCTTACTTTCATTTCAACATCCCAGACAGACTGTTGTGATGGTTAAAAGTGGGTCTTCCCTTCTTTAGGTGTTTCAATCCGTCTGTGAGTCTGGCTCTGTAACGCTCAGCCTCACGTCAGGCGAGTCATGATGTGACCTTCTGGTCTGATGCGGTTATGGCTTATGATCCTTCATTCAGACGCTACTCTTTGGTTGTAATTAAAGTAATTTATTAAGTTTTTATCATTATCAGCTGGTCATGTGACATTTGTATGCTGTCATTAAGTGATTATAGCTTTCATAGATAAATACTGTAGATCCCAGGTGAGATAAAATACTTACCTCAGTAATATCTGCATAGTTATGTTAAGTACTTTTAATTTAAATAGAAGTTCTGCAGTTTCTCTTTATTTTCTTACACAGCTGTGTGATGACACATTTCTACATTTTACCGTAGAAGCTGAAGCAAAGTGGTCTGGGAACATTAAACAGTTAGAAGTGGACTGTATGATTTTCTCTCCCCAGTGGTCGTTTCACATGTGTGGAGGGAGAGTTGGACCAGGCTGTGTGTTTCTCAGCATACAGGACTTGCAGCTGCAGGTCACTGGGCTGAACAGGTTCCCTCAGTGCACAAAGCATGACACTGCAGTGTGATACTAACATGAACCAGTAGGGGGAGACAAACTCCACTCTATAACACTTCATGTTATAAATGACTAACATGTAAAGATGTAAATAGTAACTCGACTGTACATACAGGATGAGCTTGCTTGCCTTATTCATTCTCTGGTTTAAATACATTGTGTTTACACTTTTTTTAACTTGTTTTTTATTCATCTCAGTGTTGGTGAATCAGATGCTATCAGAGCTAAACTTTTATTTTCTGTAACATTTGTCTCACTAAGGAGTCTGCAGATCTTTCCTGTACATTCACAGCCTGATGTGTAATAATCTGCCTTTTTTGTCTAATTTTACTCCGTTTGTCTCATTATTAAAACACATTAAACTATAATAAGTTATAAGATGCAGCTTTTCTTTTTTTGGGGGGGGGGGGTATTTATTGTAGATAATTTCATCTTTATACTCTATATTCTATACGAGGAGTTCACTATTGATTTGTGCCACTTGTCAGAGATTACGGTAGTTTAAAAAAAGAATATTGTGTGTGTGTATGTGTGTGTGTGTGCGCACGCGCACTGGCACAGTGGTGCAGAAGGAGATCATAATAAAAAAAATTAAGTCTGTGTCTTAAAAGGATCTTAGTTTTACCTGAAGCTGTTGTTGCCAGAGTTGCTTTCACTTTGGGATTATTTTGATCTTTGACCTCAAACCTGTTTTTTTTGTTGTTCAGGCTCTTCTAGTGGAGTTAATTTCTTCTTGTTTTAACAGCAAACTGAATTTTCATCCTCAGGAGATCCTGTAAATGTTTATTAACACCAAAACAAACTTCTTGGACACTTTTGGGGGTAATTTTGAGACATTTTTATTGAAACATTTCCAACAAATTCAGCAAAAAATAATCTTTTTTTAAACAGCTTTTAGTAAACTGATTGTTGCTAGGAGAATCCAATGCTGTGACATCTAGTTCAATACCTAGTAGGTTGGTGGTCCTTATTCTTTTGTCTCTCCTAGTCCAGGTAGCCTCTCTCTACTACAGCTGTATCCTTTTAATTTAATAGCCCAATAATGTCTCATAAAAATTTAGTGCTTCTCGAGACACCAAAAGTGTTTCACACTAAATCATCTACTTGTATTTGGTGTTGAAAAAGTTGCTGTAGCCACAGGTTACAGGTGACGTCCTGCAGGTTGATGGCGGATAATCTGTGTCAACGACCTCTCTGATTACCAAACACTACCTCCATTGATTTTATAACTGTTTTGTCTGACAGTCACAGATTTACTAGAGTGGCTTAGGCTGTCAGCTGTTAGCAGCTGAGCCACTGCCACCCTAGTATAATAATTATATTTTATGGGGAAACAAGAAGAAAAGAAAAAAGAAAAAAGGACAAATTAATCAAATTTTAAATCAAATTTTAAAAATATTGATAAGAAATATTAATAAAATAATTAATAAATCTTAGTCAAAAAGTTAAAAAAATTAGCCACACAGTGAGAGGGAAGTCTGGGCTACCCTCCTTAGACTGTTGCCCTCCGTGACCTGACCTCGGATGATGGATGAATGGATGAAACTTAACTTGGGCTTGTTTCGGGCGTATTTAGTTCTAATTGATCTATTTGGAAAATTTGCAGATGATCGCAATCCAAACATAAAAGATAACTAAAAAAAAGAACCACTGTCATTTTTAAATTCTCTATAATCCAGTCTCTAATCGACATCGTTAAACTTATGTCCACAAATGTCTTCCAGATGTTTTCCAAAATGTTACGAACTTCAGCAGGAATTTCCTGGGATTCAATTAGTTCTTTTCCTAGGCACAAATGATCTTCTCTGTTTCCTAAAGGTGACTTGATCTTTTGACGCATATTACTCAGTTTGGATGTAATGATTTCCTGATAATTACTTTTCAGATTTTGTGGACTTATTGGTAAATGTTTGGCCTTCAGTATATACTGAAAATTTCTATATTTCTCAAGATCTAGTGCTGAGACGATGGATTCCAGGAGTGGTTTTAACTCTAGAAATGTAGGCGTCCAAGGTTTTGTGAATGCTACTTCTAGTTTTATTTGATATATTTTATACCATTCATCAGCTTTAAATTTCAGGAATGGCATACAAGGTATTTTGCCATCCTTTCTATGCAAACATGGACTATTAAATGAATACATAAAAATGAATTCTACCATTGGTCCATTATCCTTTAAAAAAGCATCTATTTTTTCAATCAAAGCTTCTTCGCTGTGTTTTCCGTTTTGTGGCATTTCTGTGTAAAAATAGTATTTTTTGCCATTTTTCATGATTGCAATGGCAAATGCATATTGATTTTGTTGCTTTGATTTATCTTTAGATTTAGATTTAGATTTAGATCGTTTCAAATCACATTTTAGTCGATTATAGAAATCAGTTTCAAGGAATGGCTTTGACAACTCTCTTTTAATCCAGTGTTTGAAGAACTCTAATGTAAAATAAATTCTATTGTCCTGGTGCGTATTTCTGACTCTGTTGTGACCTAAAAATTTGACCTCAAATAAGTGCTGTGTTAATGCATGAAGGCCAACACGCTCAGAGATGCTTTCATAAATTATAGTAAACTAAAGTATCAAATTTATATAAATAAAGTCCATGTTCTGCATAAAGCTGTGCACCATCTCTGGGTGACTCGTTGGATTTCTGATGGCTTGATAGATGGTGTTCCTCTCATCTGATGTATCTTCAGCTCCATCTTCCCTACAGAGAAGAGTTAAACATATTAACCTTTATTCTACCAGAAAGAAGGTAGACTGGATCAAAATGGTCATTTTACAGTCTAATTCTGCAAACAGATTATTATTTAAATGCTTAAGTGTTTCAATTCGATAAATAAATGGACAAAATGTAAAAGTGAACCTAGATGTGCAACTGTTATCTGAATGGTTAACAAAATAAAAAGCAGTTCTGTGCAGGACCCGTTATGTCACACTTCCAGACCTCTTTCTAGGTAAATTTAAAAAATCTTAGCAAAAATGGACACATTTAGTCATTATAGATACTAAAACAGGCTTTGCAGACATTTAACTGATCAGGACTAATTTAATATTTTCTCCTTTGAGCTTTAGTGTTGCTGCAGTTTAGTGAAAACACACAAGTGTTAAAACATAAGCCCATTTGCACAGATAAAGAAAATAAATACACAACAGGCCCATTTCTTTTGTCTCCATTTAGTTGCTGAACTTAAATTTCACAGCAAGCGGTCAACCTTTGTGTTTCCTTTGAAAAGTTCTGGTTTCCTCTCACATCTAATTATATTCACGAATACATCGATGACTCAGTGTCTCCGTTGAGACTGTTGCTGTAAAATGTACGTCTTTCCTATTAAATATCTTTTAACAAAAATATGTATTTATGCTTCCTGAATTACATTAATCAGAATAAATAAGGGTCGTGTTACTTACTGATTGTTTGTTCCAGGTGGTTCATGGCTTAAAGGAGTAATGGTTTTAACGATGTACCCAGCTTGTACTAAGTCTTTAGACCTGGATTGAAGATACATACAATTTTTTATTTAATTGTTAAAAATTTTTTATATAATTTTTGTAACTTTTTAAATTAAGTTTACAAATGATAGAAATATGTATTATGACAGACATTTTAAGAAAAACCCAGTGTACATGAAAAAACCTGCTAAATATCAGAGATAAAAATTCATGTAAATTTTTCATTTTCCAATGGGTTAATTAGAAATACAAAACTTAAAATAGTTTCACTTAATCAGATATCTACTCCTGCTCATAGTTTTCTCTCACCGTGATATTTTCTCTAAACTCAGGTAAAGAGAAAACCCAGAATACGTACACAGACATTCAGAGAGATAATTAAAGTCCTTCACTTAAACCTGAGAAATGTTAGAAAATTACAGATGCATCCAAGTAAAAAGTTAATGCATTTTTAGACCAAAGTAAAGTACCATCTGTAGCCCACTGCAAGACATAAAGAGATTCAGCTCATTCACCTCAAATAAAAAAAAAAGTATTACTTACAAACTGGTTGGAAGTGGGAACTTGGGATCCACAAAAATGGTGTTATTTTTTAAAATGTTGTATAAATATTTGGAATCCATTTTCTTTCTTGTCTTTTTCTTGTTACTCAGTGTATTAGATGCATTTTAGCCTTTATATACTGTTCCTGCCTTACATTTCATTACGTGTGCAGGAATGGAGGCGGAGCGTCAAGGCTGATAGGTAAGGCTTGTAAGACGAGGACCAAGACCTGATTTTCTCAATCTGTATTTGCTATTGACACCAATTTGTTCCAGGATCTTCTGCAGAGACTGAACAAACCGTAACAATATTTAACAAGATCACCCGGAATGAACTAAAATAGCATAATGAGCAACTGTTTTCCTGCTTTTTGCCAAGTATTTACCATCCATCCATCCATCCATCCATCCATCCATCCATCCATCCATCCATCCATCCATCCATCCATCCATCCATCAACC
>JBAMHV010000007.1:20296883-20307698 GCA_037177535.1 Pseudomugil gertrudae
ATATAGTCTCAATGTATATTTGTATGTGTGTGTTTGTTTACTATTATCAGCTAATGATATTGTTATGATAAATGGAGATCCATAAATAAATTAAATGAAAAAATACAATAAAGTCAGTACAGTCACGTATGCACAATAAACTTTAACTGTGTTGCCTGTTTTTAATAAAATGAACTTTACATTTTGTTGTAGCTGTAGTTACGGGCTATAGCCATGATAAACCCTTGTGGTTAGAAAATTGTGAGTAAATCGCTGCAACGCTTTCTGTAACTCGCATTCAGACTTCTGCACCTGTTGACTGGTTATTTTTCTCACTGCTCATTAACAATCTGCTTTTAATGGTTTAAACCTGGCTTATTTTTAAACTCAATGGTAAAAATTACAAACCACTTTCTTGCATAGTGTAATATTAATAATGAAACATTTTTTAAATTTATTATAACTTTAGACTTTTTTCAGTCTCTAGGTAACTGACTATTGTAAATGTAACCCTTTCTTTAATGGAAGGGTATGAATATGTTTGAACAGACAATTTAGACAATGCAATGCAACCTTTCAGCACTTGATGGCGCTGTCTGACTGAGGACAAAGAGGAGATATGCTGAGCAGCAAAAGCTGAACATTGCAGCTCAGGACACGCAGACATGTTGGAGCTGAAGGGGGCAGTCACACTCTGCACATCATTTGGCTTTACCTGCTTTTCCTGATGAAGAAAATAAAAAATGATAAGAAGTTTGCAGAACTTCAGGACAAATCACTTTGACCAAGACAGCATTCATCTGAGTCAAAATAGATTTACACAAACAATCTTTTCAGATCATTTATACCCTTTTGTCTCGTGTAAGAAAAAAAAAATCATGTGAAGTGAGAATCTGTGTCCCAAAGCGACCTGTCAGAGGCTGCTTGGCCACCTCTCCACCGATGTGTAAGGAGGCTACTGCTCCTACTACACACCGCCTCTGAGAAATACAGTTTTCGACAGCTTATGCAAGATGTCAGCTAAGCAGGGGAGACACTTTGTTATGTGTATGCGCACACGTGTGTTTCAAGACATACAATATCAGTGTTTTAGGGGTGAAGGTGTTGGCAGGGGTGAGGAGTCAGGCCCTATCTGTGGCATCTTTGCTTGTGTGAGGCGGTCTGTATGGCGCTACACACACTACTCTATCTCTGTGTTTGTGCAGTTATCTGCACACATGCCATCATGTGTGTCAAGTATAAGGCAGGAGGTTAGTATGTTACATCCTCTAAAAAAAAGTTGCCCTTAGAAACAGCCACAGCAGCTCAAGAGGCGAAAATGTCACTAATAGGGTATCTGGTCGGTCAAGCCAACAATTGCGCGTCTATAATAGGCATGGTTGTTATGTTGTTTCAATCGGCCATCTCTTAAAGCCAAACATATTACGGTTTATGATTCCTGCTGTCTCTTTGGAGAAATCTGTGCTCAAAATGCTCATTTTTAAAGCTAAACACTGTGCTTTATGATCAATTTGTTGCTTTTTTTTCATCTGTCATTCCTCGACAGCCAGAGTTTTTAAAGTGTGTTTCTGACAATGTGGCCGACACACACACACACACATAACCAGCCGCTTGCTTTTGAACTAAACACTGTTCGTTACTTCCTTTGTGGCACTTTTGTTTGCTTCTCTCTGTCTCTTCTTTCTGCTCTTGTTATCTCCTCTCATCCATTTTTATCTATTTCTATCTTCTTCTTTTCCTCTTTCTTTGGCAGCACAGTGATGGAGAGGATTGCAGGTATCCATAGCAACGTGTTTGTGTGTGTGTATTATGAGTGTGAATGTGTGTGATCCGCGTGAGCAGCCTCTTGTCCGAGACACAATGTGGTAATTACCGGAGCTTACCTCGGCGCTAATTAACCGTCGTCGTGGTAATTGGAAGGGTCAAGTGAGCAGGACGATTGGCTCACCTTCCCGCATCATCCACCACCCCTCTCCTCTTCCATCCCTCACTCCTTCTCCTCCATCGACAACTTTGCTACTCCATCTTAACCCTTGGATCTCACCCTCTTCCTCTTCCTCTCCTTTGCCACGAGATTCATGTCCTGTCATCCTCCTCACTACCCCCTTTGTGCTCTCCTCTCTGATATTCTTGGTGTTGTTCTTTTGGATAGGAGTGTTATTTATTGCTAAATCTTGGCTACTTTTCCAAAAAGTGCCCCCCTCCCTCACCTGCTCCACCTGATTGGACAGACTGTCATCTGGCTGCAAACCAGAGGTGGAGCTTTTGACCTTCAAAGCCTCCAGGAGTCCAACACAACAGCATCTGATTAACTTACCTGAATATTTTCACAGACACATACAATGTGTAGACAGACATGATAAACAACGTTTAGTGCTTTAGTATAAGAAGCAACTGAATCTTTGCTTTAGTTTTATGAAGAAATCTAAATATATTTCTATTATGTTTCCAGGTGTTATAAACCGCATGCAGCATGAATATCTTTAAGCCTCCTGACACTCAGATTTACCCGATTGGAGCTTTAAAACAGATTAGAAATACTCTCCATGTATGTCTTCCCTCTTGGCAGAGAGCTAAAGGTTGCCAGAGTGTCTGCTACTTTCAACTCATCACCCACTTTTTCTATCTTATCCCCTCAATCGCTCCTTGGGGTTTCAAATTCTCCTCATCCTTCTTGTTCTCCAGGCTCATGAAAAGAAATCCATCTGCCCTTTAGGGGGAAGAGTAAAAAATAGTCCTGCAGCATACATCAGACAGAGGAATAGATGGAGGTCTTTAGGAAAGAAGAAAAAGGTGGACGGTGGAAACTGAAGTGTTCACTGGAGCACTGAGGTGACGATGCTCTGAGATGATTGGTGATGTGGAAGAGTTCATTTTTAGCATGTTTTATAGATAGATGGTACAAAGTAGGAAGGTGAGCAGGAGTTACGGAGAGGAATGCTGTGAGTTCAAAGTGTGTAAGAAAAAGAGGGAACATTTTGCTCTGACAGAGGAGAGAGCAGGAAAAAGATTGTTGAAGAGAAAGAGGATGATGGAGAGAACAATGTGAGAGCTGGAAGATGAGGTGAGATGAGGGTTTGACATCATTACTGTCAGCAGGGCTTGTGTTTACCGCTCAGCTGCTGTTTACTGAGGAACTCGCACTGCGAGGCCACCTGGTGAGCTGTCAACACACACACCTATACACACACACAACAGGCACCAACACGGTGCTCTCCATGGTGCTGATCCCAACACTGAGAGTGGAGCAGAACAGGACAGGCCTCCTCTTATGCTCTCCATATGGAGCGGGTCCTGTCAGAGGGGAGAACCTGGGTGGGAGGGAGCTGTGGTGCATCTATTTTTAACCACTTTCTTCATTATTCATTAATGAGCTGGTGTTTAGTCAGACCCGGGGTGCTGTTTAATGTATGATGACAACGTTGCTCTCCAGGGACCTTTCCCATACTCCTCGCCCCGTGTTTTACATAACCGACGCAAATTTGGGGGGCTGGGCATATTGGCCATGGGTGAGGGATGGTGTGTAATTAAATGTCTGTATACAGACAAGAGGATATCCTGTCTCTTGATACTGAGTGGTGTACACATGGGGAGGTTTAATAAGGGGCCACGTCAAGGTTTCCATTTTCTTTTATGCCTCAAGTAATCTAGGAATGCAACTAAGAAGCAGCACACTTCATTTGATAAACCCGTGTGCAAAAAATATAACTAATGTGTGACATACATTAGCCTTTCTTGGCAGAACTCAGATCCTGCACACCATCAATTACGGGCCACTTACACTGCACCGATGTTCATACAACAGCTAAGATTTAATGTTTTTTATTGGTAATATAATCTCATCACTTCTAAACTCTACTAAAGCTTCTGTAGACTCATCATAAAAGCAAAAACACAAAAGAAGAACCCTGACCCTTCAGAAAGTGTGCCCCCATGGCTACATCAGGGCAGTGGACATAGCGCAGATTGACAGCTATATAATAATCAGTCCCGGACTGCAACGTTATGCTCACCAGCCATAAGAAGCTTCAATGAGATTTCCTTTTATTCACAGGAAAACAGGAGTGAGCTTTGACAGTGGCTACGGGCACATTTGAAAGTCTCTGTGTGAAGCTAACAGCTCTTCTAAGAAAGGTTTTTGATGTGTGTGTCTGAGGGGGAGTGTCAGTTACATAGCTGTCAATTTGGGAACCCATTGGCTATCGTCTGCTGACTTAGCCTACGGGAGGAACGCTCAATGTTCCAGAACAAGCAGACATCTGGATAATGGATTTCTGAGCTGAGACTTCCTGTTCTGTTCAACAGTGGTTGTTAAAATGCAGAAAAGAAAGAAACACATTTTTGTTAACCTTCACGAAACCAGTAATCCCAATGGTTAGCAGCATTTGGGAGATGAATGGAAATCTTTTCATTAAATACTTTGACTGAAACCTGCTAACACAGTGGGTGCAATTAAGATGGTCTGCATTGGATATTTAATTAATAAAAAGTAAAAAAATAGGGACACAAGCCTTATTTTTTAAAGAATCTACAGAAAATGTATAACAATGATGCTGTATTTAATTTTTTTACAATGATAAATGTCTTGCTTCTATTTGGGAGGCACAGAAATGATCCTGTGATGGGCTTTTTGTATTTATCATATCATCTGCCCTACCACCATCAATGCTCAACATGACATTTTCCTTCCTGTTGCATTGCCGTTAAGAGACCGGCAAAGCAAATTTGTTGAGGGCAACATGGGAGTCAGACTATCATTTTACCGTCACGATGCTGGACAGGACTGTTGAAACTGATTGAATAAAAAAAGAGGAGAAAAAAGGACCTGAAAGCTCACCTGAGCTTTTAAAGTCAATTCCATGTTAAAAAAAAACCTGTTTTCATCCAGAGACAGAAATCATAAAGGTTCGGTCGGGGTTCAGAGCCTCCCTATCTGGGTTAAAACCAGAGAGCCCTTCTCCTCAACACATTATTGCAAACCATACAGAAAATGCTACAACATCAGCTGACAGTATTTATGCAAGCTGCAGATACATAACAAAGCTTCATTTAAATTTTGGACTCTCCCTCCCATGCCTCACAGTGATTTGGGCCGCTGGGCAGGCGGCTTTTTTAATATGCTTGCATCCCTAAGGTTCCTGAGTTTATGTTACATTTATTGTCTGCATAACAAATAAAACACAAAAAGGCTGATAGCTTCAGGGAGAGCCAAGGCCAACATAACAAACATAACATCCCTAACGAAAGGAAAATACAACTTACCTAACCACCAAAAACAAAAGAATACAAACCTTCTTCTATCGTCCTCAAACTTCAATATAAACAAAAGAAAAAAAGCTAAAACTAATATAAATAAACCCTAACAAACTAACGAAATCAAAAGCCGAGGCCTACACAGAACATAACGATGGTATGATGTCAAATGGTCAAAAGGCCAGGATGTGCAACACTCCTAGGCACTCCTTGGCTGAAAGAGGCAGCCACTTAACAAGAGGAGCACCTGGAAAGGCAGAACAATCCACAAATAAACTACAGCAAACAACCACATTCCTGTAACAATATAAAAAGTGTCAAATAGGAAGGAAAAAATATGCAAGGAGCTTCAAAGTGCCAACCGGTTTTCTATTATTTAAATAAAAGGTGAGATCCAAGTGAGATTTGATGAGGTCCGCCTATTTCACATGAACATGGCCAGAGTTGGGAGACTTGCCTTGACCTACCAAGTTGACAACTTGGTTAATAATAGCTTTGTTACTCATTACACAGATACACTGCTTTCTAATGATGATATATTGCAACACCAAGTAATTAAAGGGGAGAAATAATAGACTGAACACAACTTTTCTTATTTTCTGTGATAAGTTCTTACATGGGTGTTTATATCGTTACAATCTGACTAAAAACTGCAGCAAAAACATGGTGAGCAAGAAAAACACATTTATTTACAAAAAATAACTGTGTGAAAGTATTATAAGGCATGCATTGGATGCATGACAATGTATTTAGTGTAAAATAACATGCAGAGCCTGCTGGGTGTAAGACGATGTCCCAGTTTACCCAGGAAGACACGCAGATGGCAGACTGGTGAAGATCTTACAGGGCTGGAGCACACCACTTACTGATGTCAGCATCTCCAAAACAAAACTTAAAAGATTCATGATGATGATGATGATGATGAGGACGATGTTGTATTTTTAAAAATGTTTGTATTTTGGAGAGCTACTGGGTTAATTAAAATATAAATATGTAGATAGTTGTAATTAGATTGGGACGAAGATAAACTAATAGTGAAGATTGTTTATTAATACTGGAGGAGGGAAAGGATTAAATGAGCTTGTGCTTCTTCCTATTAGAGCATATAATTATAGTTACTGTGTGTATTACTTTTTTTTTTACTTTCTCATTTATTTAATTTTATTATTTATTGTTGTGCCTTGTATTTTCTCTGTGAATGTAATGATGTAATTGCTATAATCCCGCTGTGCTGTGCATGAGTGACACGGGACCTTTCTGACACCAGAGGAGTGAAAACAAACCAGCTTGTTCCATCATGGCAGGTCACTGAGCATGCACACAAAGGCACAGAAGAGGGTTGAGGACTGGTCCATCTCTCAGCTTCACCGTGCTTAAAAGAAAAGAAAAAAAGGAGGTAATGGAGGGAGCATGCTGGGAAGTAGCAGGAAAAAAGAGGGTGAATAATAGGAAGGTGGCTGAAGATTAGAGAAGGAAAGATATGTTTGCATCATCATAAATAGTTAAATCATTACATTATGGAGCATAATGCATAGTAATGTAAGAAAGTGGAATAAAATTAACATTAAAAATAATCTGCGTGTTAATAAGGATGGGGCTTTTAATTTCCATGTTCATCTCATGCACACACAGTTAAACAGTGCATCATGAGCTAAGAGGAACTGCAGTGCTCATCAATTATGAAGCTGAAAATGTTATACAGACAATGCAACAAATAAATCATGCATCTGTTCCACAAACAGACGAACAGTAGCATTAAACCCTGCTGTGTATGTTTACTTAGTTTTACTCTCATGATCAAGACCAAAAACTGAAAACTTTCTGTAAAAAATCACAATTTAGTTTCTACAAATCAAAACGTGATGTTTGCGTGTTGGTTTTAGGTTTCAATGTCAGAATGAGGCAATGGTTAGATTGAGGATCTGGGTCGAGTATCGGGCAGGTAAGGAGCCTCTGGAAGATCCTCCCTCAAGCTTAAAACCCTGACGCATGTGTGTTTTCTGTTTACTGGTTTCACCTGGTTTCATTAAGTCATTCGTCCCACCTGTGTCTTGTTTAGTTTCTACATATTTATGCTCCCGGATTTTCGGTTTATCCTGACGTTTCGTTTGGTATCACTAGTTGTCTTTAGTTTGTTCAGTTGGTGTTATGTTAATAAATCCTAATACTCTTGCATCTCTTCTGCCTCCTGCCTTCCTTCGGGTCCAACCATCTCCGCCGCACTTCCATGCTCTCCGAATGTAACACTAACAGGTTGTTCGTCTCTCTGTGTTGTCACTGTGATGGACCGGTGACCTGTCCAAGGTGTATCTATCTCTCACCTGCTGGTTGCTGGGATAGGCTCCAGCTTCTCAGCAACCCTGAACTTAATTAAGCAGCATAGAAGATTAATTAATGAATCTTCGATCAACTTCAGAGGATTTTCTTTTGTTTGAGTGTTTCTTAAGCCTCCTAACAGCAACCTATGAACAAAAGCATCAAAAAGGTGTTTAACTCCAGGGATAAACTCGTGTTGCGCCTGCATATAACAGAAAACTTTGCAGACTTCTATAAAAACACAATTTCTTCTTATTTCGTTAGTTGCATATACACAACAATGTTGGCAAATATTGAAAGTATAGTTTTTTTTAATAAAACAGTAGTTTTGCACTATTGTGGTGGGAAAAGAAGCCTATCACTGGAGCTGTTGGTGAACTGGTTTCCAGGTAAACATGATAGTGGACAGGTAGGGACCAACAATGACTAGATGGGGTTTATAGACCCAGAGATACTCAGTTATAAGTTACAATAAAATTTAGAAAGAAATGAAAGAGAACAGAATAAAAGCAATCTCACTGATGGGTATCTGCAACAATCTGGCAAAGTGGTGGTTTGACCAGGGAAGATATACTGCCAAGCTGATGAAGTGATGAGGGACAGCTGCATCAGGAACCCTGCCAGAGAGAGCCGGAGCCATGCCCACACCTGCACACTGGAACGGGAAGACTGACACAAGCACACACTGGGCGGGCAAAACAAAAGGAAAGACAGATCTGATTACAGCTGTCTTAAAAGATTGGGTTACATACCCCGAGATATATAGATCAGATTCAGTATAATAAATAAAGAAAATACTTATATATATAATCTAGTTGGGATTGGGTCTAAAATACAAGTTGAGGGTTTAGATAAAGCTGTCATTTTGGTTAATTCTGAGAGCTGTACTGGACAGAAATGGTACAGTTATCAACCTGTACATAGAAGTGTACAAACACACAAACATCAGCGGCAGCCAGACGAAATCAGACGGTGACAGACGCACCTTAGTTTGTATTTAAATGGGACTGTACGACAGGGATGAACCCTGTGTTTCAAGGGAGGGCAGCGAGGAGCCTGAGATCCACGGGTCCATCCCCATAGAGATAGCCAAAGCAAAGAGGGCTGCACACCCACCCAGCCCAGACCAAAGGATCCCCACGTGCAGATGTACCGTCTGAGAAATGATTATATTTCTGTTAAATGTCTGCCTTTCAAGCTTTGACCCACCATTCTTTGTCACTATCCATTTTTAAAAACTTTGCGACTGTTGCATTTGCAGTCCGGACAGTCGGATTTGTTCCTATAAACATTTTGTAGCTCATCAAATGTGAACTTCAGTGAAACAAAATCCTGTAGGCTATGTGTGTTACAGAGAGACTGCACAAAGGATTTTCCCTTGATAACCAATATGTCAGCTTTTAAGGTGAGGATTTTTTTTATTTATTTGCTTTTATGCAAACAGTTGCCCTGGGCAGCTGACTTGCATTTAGACTGTGTGGAAACGGTGGTGGTGGTGGTGTTAGCTGTACAGTGAAAATTCTCGGTTACATAAGAGCAGCAGGCTCCGCACTGTTTCATGTTACCGGTAAAGCCCTTTTCCACCCACATCTGCTGCTGTATTCTGGTAGCAAAAGCAAACTATGCACATGCACACACACATGCACACACTAAAACTGCTTCTTTGAATAATGAACATGAACCTCTTGATGTGGCTTAATAAATATTACAACAATAATCTGACATTAATGGCTCTCGTCTTCATGCAATCCTACCTTATTTGTTTAAAGCCTGACAAGAACCTGGAGTAGCACTTCAGTCTGTAGCGAGGTCACAAAACAACATTACCAATGTTTCACCATAGCATATATTAGATTAGTTTACAGTATAAAACTGTGTGTTTCCCACATGTGTATTGTTCCTCCTACAAGTGTTGATGTTTATCACAGCTGTTACAGCATTGGGGAAGTCCTTTGTGTGTGTGTGGGTCTGTGTGTGCGAGTGTTTACTTTTGTAACGATACTGCTGGTTTCTGGGGAAAGCCCAAAGGCTAACCTCACCCACTCACTGTTTCTGGATACCTGTCTGTGCATCGCCCCCTCCCTCCACACGGCTGCGTTTGTGTGGTAGGGGTTGTTATCTGTAAAGACGATATGTAAAATGTTTTTTTTTTTTTCCTCATTGGCCCTCCATCTGTTTCTCAAAGTTGGTATCAGTTTTTTTTTATACTCTCTTCAGCAACCCAATGAGGCGTTTTGCACATCACTGATAATCATCCACGTGTTGGTTGGGTGGGATGATGTGGAGTTCCTTGTGATGCAGTCAGTCCCAGCGCCAGAACGCAGTACCAAGCTATTGATCGTTGTGAACTTTGAATTTATAGCAAAACAAAGTCCATTTTAATAATTAAATATTTGATACATGTTGAAGCAGTTTAAGTATAGAATAAAATTCTTCTATTAGTAAACTAGCAGATTTCAGCTCCAATCGAGCAAACAGAAAGTAGAAAATCTTATTTTTAAAAAGTAATTTCTACCACTAATATACTTTATAGTTAGCCTAAGTGACAGACTGCCTGAGGGCTGAATCAGTAATAAATAACTAAATATAAAACAGCCACATAACAGACATGTTCAGCTCCACATATCAGATTTTACAAACACAATGCAGATGTTATCTTACTGTAGCCATTCAGACTTCTATATCCCTGTCAGAGAAGGTTGCTGGTTCGAGTCTTGGCTCGGGCAGTGGTCTTTCTGTGCGGAGTTTGCTTGTTCTCCCTGTTTGTGTGTCTTGTTACTCCAGCTTGTCCAAATACATGCATGTCAGGTGGATTGGTTGTTTAAAATTGTCCTTAGGAATGAATGTGTGACTGGTTGTTTGTCCCTCTGTGTTGGCCGTGTGATGGACTGGTGACCTGTGCCCTACCTCTCGCCCAGTGATGCTGGCATTGACTGCAGATACCTGGGATCCTTTATTGGGATCAACCTGCATAAGTTAAAATAAAGTCCTCTTGGAGGAAGGCTGGAGCTCAACCAAAATATCCTGTTAAAACTCTGCAATAACATTAAGAAACACATGCAGACTAAAAACCCAACATACTAAAATTGTCATTGTGACTTTAGTGGTATTTAGTAAGAATGAGTCAGACAAGAGTTTAATCCAGCTGCAGATAAGGACACACACACACACACACACACACACACACACACACACACACACACACACACACACACACACACATACAGAGAGAGAGAGAGAAAGAGCGGGGGGTGGGGGGGGGGGGTT
>JBAMHV010000007.1:20344141-20365166 GCA_037177535.1 Pseudomugil gertrudae
TCTAAAGATATTTTGCCTTTTCATACTTTTTATCTTGTGTGTTACAGTATGCCTTTTAAGCCGAGAACTCCTGAAACTAAATTTCGTTGTGCCTTGCTCAATGACAATAAAGATTCTTGATTCTTGATTCTTAATTCTCAATCTATCTAAACCGGCCAGCATGGTGACGCAATGATTAGTGTTGTGGCCTCACAGCAAGAAGGTCGCTGGTTTGAGCCCAGGCTGGGGTGGTTTGTTTAGTGGCCTTTCTCTGTGGAGTTTGCATGTTCTCCCCATGTAAGCGTGGGTTCTCTCTGGGTACTCCGGCTTCCTCCCACCCACAAGACATGCATGCTAGGTTAATAGCTATGGTTAGCTATGGTTAAAATCATTATCATATTATCATATGTAAGTCTCTTTTGATAAAAGCATCTGCCAAATGACTGTATAGTAGTATATAGTATATAGTAAACTTAATTCTGTCACATAAAACACTAAAAGCGTTCATTCAGACTTCAAGCTGCATTCAGTTACTGTCAGCTTGTAATATAAGTGTAATATAAAATAAATCTGTCCACATTTAAGCTTAAATTTGGAACAAAATTGGATGCCAAGTGTACACCTACACAAGAGTTGCAGAGACAGTCGTTTTCAAATCTTTCTTAATGTGCAAAAGCCAAATGCAAGCAAACTGGCAATGTATTACTCACATATTTACCATGTAAAATGAACAACTATATTGCTTCAGTAAGTATTTCACTAAAACTTTTTAGTCTTGGCATACTGATCAAGTACTCTCAGCGGGGAAATTCTGTGACATATGACAACTCTATACAAGAACAGCGAACTCTCCTTATATGAGCAGATTGCTGCTGTATAATTGCAGAGCTGGGAAAAAACTGTCCAGTGCAATCTGCATATAAAAGACACACAGTAACTCACTTTCAAAAAAAGAAATTCATGCTTTAACAGTGAATCATTGCTGCTACTATGCTCTGGATTCAAAGATCCCTTATACCAGCACACTCCCACTCACATTAAATTCAGAGAAAGCTCCTAAATAAACCTGACAAAAAAATGACAAAAGTGACATAAGATGCTCCAGACTTAGCTTCTTATTATTCTTAACTCTGCAACAACTGCCTCTTGGGCTTGCTTCAGTCCTCAGGTTGACTTTTATGACATATGAGGCTAGAATAGCAAGCGATATCTCCTCTCTTTAGAATGGACATGTAAGATTAGCTCATTTTTATGGGTCATTAAAAACATTGTAACGTTGTTTCTCACAAAGCCGGATTGTGGCTTCTGGTCTTGTTCCTAAATGCATCTGTCAGAGACGAGTTGGGTTTCATTTATTTATTTGTTGTGCAGTGTACCAATCTGAACTCATTTCCATTCGACGATTGTTTTCATTTCTTTTTTTTTTATTTACTGGCAAAGCCCAACTCTGTTAATAATACAGTTAGCTGATCAGTTTTAATTTCAAGTTAATAATTAAAAAATATTTGACCTTTTTTTGTGTATAGCCTTTCTAAGAACATATAGGGGCTAAATGTGTGGTCTGAGGTTTGCTTCCATACTGCTGCAAGACTCAAATGAGTCACGGTGCTGCCGTGGGGACACTTTGTGTGCTTCTCATAAATATAGCAAACCTTAAAGTGCAGAAAAATGTTTCTTTCTGAAACAGTGCAAATGCTGAAAAGAACAACTATGTATGTATATGAATATTTCAGGGTTTATATAAGCTCTGAGAGAGTGAAGGTTTGTTGTGTAAATCACATGACAATTGAAAAGGTTCAACCTAATGCACGGTTTTAATCGGTACAGAGAATGCATTTGTGCAGGTGAGAAAAGTTTTAAGAGAAAGCTCAAAGTTCATAACAGTCATGGAGATGTGTGCTTTTCAATAACGGCAAAGAGGTTGGGGAAGAAAAAGGAGAGTGTATCCGTGGGCTTTGCTTCAGGGCATCACACTTAGAGTGCCAGAGAGAAAGGCAGAGGCAGGGGAACATCCTTCACCTATCAATCTTTCCTCTTCAGGTTTTATTTGTTTTTACTAGTTTTTCATTCTTTTGTTTACACTATTTTTTTTTCTTCTTCAACCTTTCTGCTTTTCAAACTCCGCATTTCTTAGCGTGAAGGATGTTATTGTAGGGGAAACTCCAGAGAAGGGACATGAGTCCCAGAAGAAGCAAATTTTTTCTTTTGTCTGCTAAAGTTATCGCTGTCAGTTTTCATTTACTGTACAATAAAGGAAGCAGATAATGACAAGATTCCCAGCTTTAAATCGTGTTGATTTACACCAGAAACACCTCAAAAACACTAACTAAAAAAACAAAAGAAAACAACTTATAAACCTCCTCAGTCACCAGGGCCTGTGAATAGATCAGTCATCAGTCACAGGGCCTTTACAGACAGACTTAATGCTCTTTTGCAGTCATTTTCAGACGTTTAAAGAATGTGTGGGAGGGAAACAGAGCATCATGAGGCAACCCTTGTAAACTCCTAACAGGCTGGAAATAAAGCGGTCTGAAGCAGCTGAAACACTTGCACAGTGAACATCTTTTTCTTGTGTTTTTAAATTAAATGATACCAAAGCAAAGGAGCGCTCTGGTTTTATTTAGGCATAATCCACATGATCTGTCATAGAACTGACAGGAAACTTAACAATATATCATATTTATTATTTATTAGCAAAAAATTACAAAGCAAAGTTAGTTGGGATCATGATGGTTGTGGATCTATGAATACTCTGTTATTATAAAGATAAGAAAAGAACGTATTTGACTTTATGAGGTCAGAATTTTCACATTTTCTTCTTAATCTTTTATTAAAGGACATTGTTACTTTATCTGTTCTTCTGCATTTTGCTGTAAATCTAAATGTTAGGTTTAGGAACCTACTTTGCTTTCAGAAATCAGTCCTTGCAACGGTTAAATTTTTTCTTTATGCAGAGACTGACAAGAAAAACTCACTATACAAATGTTCATCTTATATTTATACATTTTGGAGTTTCTAAATTGAGCTGAAGTGCTTATTTACTAAATCGAAACAGGACTTGTTAAATGAATCGCATATAAAACATAAAGTCAAAGACTTGCTGGACCTGTATGGGACATGTATGCCTGGCTGCAACTTCAATTAGGATTTTACGACTGCATCCATTTCTTCTAGTTGGGACAAAAACTTGGATGTTGGCAGAGCTGGTTGGTCAAACTTTACCTTCATAAGAACTGGTGAGATATTTATTTTGGTTTGTTTATGCTTCACCTGCATGCATTAAAAATAGCTATGGTTAGGATAATAGCTCTGGTAAAAATTACTGCTTATCATATGTAAGTTGCTTTAGATAAAGGCGTCTGCCAAATGACTGTAGAAAAAAAACTGCATGCACCAAGCCCACAGGGCCACTCTGCACATCAAGGTAAAACAATGCTAAGCTGACTGGTTGCTGGATGAGCTAAAATAGGGGCTTGCACTGCTTTGTGTTCCACCTTGAACACATGTCCTTCCTCAGCGCAGTGAGTAATAGTATTAAATAATTGTGATATCAATATTGACTTATAATCAGGCTGATAATGTTTTTTATTCTTTAGGCAAGCAGCCACGTTCTCTGTCTGTTGGTGTTACCAAATACTTGCTCAAAAGGAAAAGTTTATTGGAAGCTTATTTATAAACTCAAATTATTTAGCTAATAATAAAACCAATAACAGTAAAAAAAATACACGTAGAAAGACACATTACATGTGTCAGTTCTGTTTTTGCCAACATAACTCAGTGAGTTGTACAGCAGTGGAGACAGACACAACGCTGACTTAATATAAAGAGTTTCTCATGTTTCATGTTTTGATAAGTGGTAGCAGAAGGATGCAGAGGCTTTAATTAAACAAACAAACTAAACAACAACAAAAAATATAGTTGTTTAAATGAAAATGTCACCCACTCATGTTATTTTAATTAATTTTTTGATTATTTTTTCACTTGATTGGTTCTTTAATTTAGCAGCTTAATTTCAAGTAATTAGACCTAATTACATTCTGTTATTGTGGTATGTCTATATGTTTTCCCAAATGTGTGTCAAAACCTTTTTTCTTCTTTTATTCTATGTCATTTAAATAATAAAAACAGTCTGTGGGCTGTAGTGGACTTTATTTACTTAGGTACAGTAAGATTATAGTAAACATGACAACAGAAAGGGAAAAAGGGCCATAGATGGTGATGTAAATCTGTCAGGAAGAGCAGAACGCGAGGACCCAAATGCAGGATGGAGGGGCAGGAGGCAGAAGAACTGAGTTTAAACCAAATATATACCTGTACTATGTCACAATACAAAGACTGAACTAAAGACGGGAGGGAGTAACACAACAAGATGATCTGATGCAGGAAACTAAGAGCCAAGAAATCTAAATACACTGAGAGAGAGTAACAACAGGTGAAATGGATAAGCTAATTGAAACCAGAGGCCTGTACTATGAACCGTGATTAACACAGCCCAAACTTATCTCCATTCCCATGGACTGACCACCTAGTCAGACATTCAGGAACTGGATAAGTTGTACTCCAAAGCTGGTTATCAACTTGCTAACCCAACCCAGGGTGTTCCAATTAAGATTAGTGCGTGTCACATAAAAGGGGTGCTGTTTGGAGATTCTGACCAATCGCAAACATAGACAAACCCCACAGAGCAGTGTTTTTTACCATGGAGGAGCAGACTGTCGCTCTCTAAAAATACCAAGAATGTAAAAATATAAATCAGGCAAAAAGAAACACTGTTGCTGCAGCAAAAGCCAGGAAGGAATGCTGGCAGAAAATCACAGATTCATTTAAGAGTAATTTTGTCAGATTATCTATATTATTTAATGAGACAATATAAACTGACAGCCCTCAGATCACTACTGTACTTATGTCTTTTGTGTGAGAAAAATAATCTCTATTATTGACCTCTGTTTCAGAAGCAACCCCAGTGGAGCTAGAAGGACTTGGGAGCAAGAAAAGAACAAAAATAAAAACATTAAGAGCAGTAGCGACATGGCCATATTTCCTTTAAACCATGTATTTGTATTTTACTGTATCTGTTGTATGTATGGAGCACAATTCATCTACAGATGCTCCAACAGCTGACAGATGAATCTCAGCCTGTTTGCTGGAAATCTGTACCTTTGGTAGCCTACTGGATTTCATCAGGAAAGTCCAACGGGTTGGACCTGTCACTAAAGACTCTTTCTTTCCTAAGCGCTCCTTTCACTATCCGTGCACCAATGTCAAAGGGATCTTCTAAAAATGGGCAGGCCATTTTTCCTTAGATCTGATTCATCAGGAGGTTGCACTTTTATACTTGTTGATCTCTTATCCAGAACATAACCTGCTATTAGCCATTCAGCATCTGTTGCTACGGTGATACAGCTCGACCAAAAGTAAACCAGAGTAAGTCAGAAGTAATCCTGAAGTTACCCCAATAAGAGAAAATCCAGCTTTGTAGTATAGGCCTCAGGTGAACTAATGCATGGAGGCAAAACAGGATACAATACACAAGAGTTTGTTTCCAAGGCAGCATGCCCTGGGTGGCTTAAGTTATTGCTTTATATTTGGTTTGAATAAAACAATTGATAAAGTAATAATTGTCTTAAAGCAGCTTTACTGCAATGGGCAAGATGTTTTATTCAGATCCATCTTTCATCCTGCCTCTTCTCTGAGTCTCTGAAACCTGTTAAACACCATCTTTTGCTCATCTCATAATCTTTTGTTTTATTTTTTCATGAAAGAGCCAGTGTACTGAAATCACTTTTCTGGTGTTTAATGTGATTTCATAAAAAAATGCTCCCAAATGTCCCAGGCTGGAAAAAATAAAATAGTAAGGTGCAGTTTCTCACCTCTGGAACTCTGGTGCCATCCAAATAATTTTAAGACACAATTATTATACTAGATTGCTTTAAATTACATATACAGAAGATGAGAATGGCTGTACTTCACCATTGTCTTTGTTTGTTTTTTTATGTTGTTTTTTTTTTTTTTTTTTTTTTACATATCTTGAAAAAACTCCAGATAATCAGGTACACTTTTATCTGATAACAGGAAAAATGACCTCTTTGTCTCAAGAAAACAAAGTTTGTTCTGTGGACATAGCTCAATGAATTAAAAGGATTTGCAAGTACGAGTTTTGTTGTTTAAAATACATCCCACGTTAGCCACGATATGATTGGTAAACACAATACGCCACCAGCATAGCAATGGTTGGCAGGAAAAAAACCATATCAGCGTATACGTGTATGTGACCAGGATGAAAATGATTCTGCACTTGCTTTTTGTTTGTACACTGACAGGTTGCTAGTGCCTCCTAACGATCCTGATCTGTTTGGGGATTCTTCCTCGTGTAAGATTAGGTGGAAAATATTATGCATATTGACAGTTTTACAGTATTTTCTCCTGCAAAAGGAACTTTGTTAGAGCGTGTGGGTTTATTACGTGTTCCAGGATGTTCTTTATGATCCTCCAGCTGGGAATACATGTGTATTCCAGTGCTAAAATGGGTGTAGTGCTGTAAATAAAGCCAATTCTTTTCCGTTACTACGTTTAGATGATACTATCGTAATAAGGGTTTTGGAAAACTGTGCAGCTTATGTAGATGTCTTGATCTACGGTCACACTTGGTTTTCCCATTTCCAACACATTTGCTTGCTTAGTGAATTTTAGAACAGCTTTAGAGTATTCAGAGGAAATTATCCTATTAATGGAAGTGAAATTAAATAAAGTGTTGGCTTTTCAGCGGACATCTCACACTGATCATCTCCAATCGATGCAACATCAACATGATGGTTAATAAATATATCTAATCTAGTTATGTTTTTCAAACATGTTTTTCTCCATCCCCTATACCAACAATAAAAACAAACAAACATTAAATTCACTACACAGATGCTGTCTTTGAGCTATTTGAATGTCAGTTTTGTCAATGAATGCTGCAGTGGTGAAATCTGGATTTAATTAGAGTAAGGGGCATCCTGTAAATGCTTTAAGCCACCTGAGTTAATACAGAGTCTTAATGGGTTCCTTTCACTCAATCTCTGATGCATTTAGCTGTCCAATAAAATAAATAGCAAAAACATTTAATTGAAAGCAGCTTTGTTGGGAGTTACTGAGTCTTTCTGTTCTTATGAAAAGATGGGGATGGATGGAATACAGTACTGAGTGGTCCAAACATGTTATTTTTGTGCCTCGTTCCTGAACGAGCAGGCGGACATTCTCAGTGAAGAAAAATTTACTTTTTGTTCATCACTTTTTAATTTTGAGCAAAAATATTTTTGCACAGAAAATATATTAATCAGAGCAAACAAGGAATAAATCAGGGCACACAAATGAAATTTCATTTTTGCTCCTTTCCGTGATGATGTAAAACTTTCCCTTAATTTATTAATCTTCCCTTAATGTCCTCTCCTCTTCATTCTGACATACTCTCAGTGGGTCATTTTTTGCACACTTTTGTTAACATGCTTGTTCAGCTTGCACAGTTCCAACCAATCACAGGCTGGGACTCCTCATGATTGGCTGCTTCTCCACATCATGATAGTGCTAAAAAATTGTCTCTAAGTCAAGACAAGTTCATTTTAAAGTTAATTATATTTTCAGTTAATGCTCTGTTTAATCCCCCTTATTATTACACAAATCATTCAAATATTAGCTACATAGCAAGTGCTGCTATGTCATTTTAACATATGACTTTTAGTTTTACCTGAGTGGGAGGTCCTTTTCAGTCAGGCTGGGGGAGCCCTCCTCATCTCCTGTTCCTTTGCACTGTGGAGTCCCCCAGGGTTCTGTCCTTGGACCAATTCTTTTTGCCCTGTATCTCCTTACACTCAGGGACATATTCAGAAAACATGGTGTGTCGTATTAGCTGATTGCCAAATTTACATGTCAATCTCCAAAAGCAACCACTGCCCCTTGGCACCCCTACTCAATTGTTTTAGGACATCAAGGCTTGGTTAGCACTTTTGAAATTGGATGATAAAAAGACAGAGATCTTGCTGTTGGAAAAATCCTCCTTTGACTTGGGACCTCTCCAAAATATTTTGTGTCTCAAAGTCACCAGCCTTGGCGTCACAGTGGACGGTGATGTTAAGTTAGATGACCAGGTCAATGCCATTTTAAAATCAAGTTATTATCACCTTTGTCTTTTGTTAAAAGTGAAATCTTTTTTATCTTTTCACCTTCTGGTACATGTTGTGCACGCTTTTATTTCTTTTAGATTGGACTACTGCAACAGTCTTTATGCTGACATCTGCCAAAAAACACTTTCTCGTTTACAGTTAGTCCAGAACTCTGCGGCACGACTTTTAACAGGGACCAGAAAAGGTGAACATATCACCCCAGCTCTGCCTTCTTTGCACTGGCTGCCTGTGCATTTTAGAATTGATTTTAAGATTTTATTTTTTGTTTTTAAAGCTTTAAATGGACTGGCCCCTCACTACATCACAGAATGCCTCCAAATCTACACTCCAGTGTGTGCTTTGAGGTCTGAGGGCCAATCCCAGCTTGTGGGGTCCAAGATGAGACTTAAAACTAGAGGGGGCGGGGTATTCTCTGTAGTCGGTCCAAGACCGATCTTTTGAACTGCCCCCACAGTGGAGTGCTCTAAGTCTAGTCTATAGGCCCGCTTTTATTTTTTGGCTTTTAACACTGCATGAATTGTGTGGTCCTCTGTGTCCTTTTAAAAAGTGTATTTTTTTTAATTAGGTGTGTATCTCTTTTTACACTAATTTTAAATTGTTTAACTTGTTTTTATTTTTTTAATTATAAAATAATTTTATTGTTTTATTTATTTTATTTATGATGCCTGACTGCGCAGCACTTTGGAAACATTTGTCTTTTAAAAAAATGTGCTTTATAAATAAAGTGGATTGGACTGGATTGACATATAGGTAAAATTGATAATCTTTGTTTGATTTTACTAGGCTAGCTGGGATAGCAGGGTTAGCACTTGGGCATCGCTATTATTCATCATACAGTATGTCCTACTCCTGCTAATCTAGCTAGCACTACTAAAGCTATCAAAATTAAAACGACAATACTTTTCTATGTAGAAAATACATTTACTTAATAAGACATACATATAATTCTAACCTATACATGGTTATATACTTTTGTGGTTGTAATAGTCTGTCAGTCATTAAGTTTCTTATCTTAATTAAAACATTAGTTTTTATTGTGTAATCTTATTTGGAATCCATTAATCAATGTGTGAAAGGTGAAGCTGTCTTTCTCCAACTCTATAGGGAACAGTTTTACTGTTAAAATAATGCTGTCACTTCAGTGTATTTAGAGTGTCAGCTTAAATACCATCACAAAGAGCATTTCACCCCCCTTTTCCCTGTTTGCTGCTAGAATCTGCCTTGTGGGACTGAGGGGTACAGATGGAAGAATCCCTTTCTCATTGCCCGCTCCTGCTTTAGTTGTCATCCCTCGGGAGATCTCACATCTCTCCCAGCACAGAGGTATTTTCAAATTAAATACTATCTAATGAACTGGAAAACCTGCCCCCACTGCTGTTTGTGTGTGTCTGTTTGTGTATTTGTGGTGTGCGCGTTGGTGAAGAGCTGGAGAGCAAAATGAGAAAATGAAAAGAAAAACACAGAGTGATTAAAAGACAGAGGTATTTGCATTGCAATTTAGTGATTGCACAGCCTGTATGTGGCGTCATGAAGAGTGTGTTCGTTAATTGTATATCTCAGCAGTTCTAATTGCTTTAATTCCCTGTAATTAATCAGTAATTGCAGTGAGGAGCTACGCACAGCTTTGCTCTGAACGCAAAAGAACTTTTCAATATGGAGTACATAAATATAGATGAGACAAAGGAATCAGTGGAGATAGTGTGGAAACAGAGTTGAAGGAGGACAAAGAAGAAGGATAAAGACACAGACAGAAAAAAAAAAACATATTTAGTAGCCTTGGAAAGGCCAGAACCATGAAAGTCTATGGCAGGATCTCATTTCCCATTCTACATGAAAATGAGAGATTATGGGTGAAAGTGGAGCAGTCCCCGAAGACTTACTGCAGAGTCACATACAGTATAAATCCCCACATCTCAAGAGGAAAAAAAAGCCAAATGTTTTATTGCAGATACTAAAGATAATACGGCCACATGTTCAGCCAACAAAAGAATAAATCCCATTCAATAAATTTACTGTCTGAGATTTTGGGGTCAATTTGTTGCTGTTTTATTACTCAGAAGTGGTGATTATATTAGAGCTTTATTCGTGGTAAGGGTGTGGCAGCCGTTACCGGGGAGATCCCTGTCCCATCAGTCCACCAGAGACGGATAGGAGAATCCCTCCTACTCATCATACTGCTGCAAGGTAATCCCCTACTCTGTCTCTCCTTACAGTCTCACCCAAGTCCCCTATCAACCCTGTCCCCCTCATTATTTCCCAATTAAGACAGCAGCACACCCACCCACATACTTCTTTATTACACATATTGCACATAAATGCTTTTTCTGGTTTGACTTTTAATTTACTGCGGTCTAAGATGAGGGTAGTAGCCTCACTGAACTGTATGAACGTGTAGGTGCATGGGGTATGGATGTGTGTCTGTTGTATAATGATTCCTTCTCTGTTTCTTTCCCCAATGGTGGATGAAAGCAAACCTTTGTCATTCTCAATCGTTCTTTTAAATGAGAGTCGGTGGCTGGTCTTCGGCGACCTGCTGCGCCCCTCCCTCTCCCCTGTCTTCTATCTGCCCCCCTCCACCTCTGGCCACCCACACCCACCTCATAAATGGCCCTGGCTCTCTCATAACAAGCTGAATTCTCATAGATCTCCATCAATTTGTGTCACACTAGGGATTCCCTGAACAAAAATGCCTTTACATCACCCACAACATCTATGCATTATTAAGGCTGGAAAAACAGCCTGCAAAGTGTCTGCCACAGCTTTGGTTACGGAGCTAAAAGATGTGAAGCAGCAAGAAAAAAGAAGATGGAGCAGAGAGAAGGACAGAGAGAGGCTAATAATAAAAGGCTAACATTTTAAATGCTGATGCGGTCATGCATTCCTCGGTATGTTAATATGTCTGTTAAGCAGAAATCTTGCTCTGCTGCTCTCTTTTTATTGTATGTGTTTATTAAAGAGATTTCCCAAGATGCACCTCATTCACAGGAAACACATTAGTTTGTGTGTGTGTGTGTGTGTGTGTGTGATAAGGCTTGAGCTGATCGCTAAATGGCAGGACACTACTATTAAAATGCAGCTTGTCAAAAACCTCCAGGTTAAATAAAGGACATTTAAGCTGCCTCATATTCAGGTCTTGAGAGCCTTTAAATGGCATTCTGCTCTGTGCTGTCCACATCCACCACAGCAGCTGATAGTTTCACACACTGGATGTTGGGAAAGTAACAATAAACTAATAAATAAATGAATAAAATGACAAGCGGTGAGACCTGGAAATCTCCTTAGGGCAACAAATCACTTTTAAACTTAATTTTTAATGTCACAATCTTTGTAAAATCATCTATGATTCATGCTCAGGAACGTCTCTCTGTGGTAGAGTTATAAACTGGACAATCTGGCAGCCGGGGGCTTAATTAAAAAAGTCAACATAAAAAGTCTCCACTGACAAAAAGCTGAAGAATATGCTAAGTCAGAGAATACGTCATTAGCACTTAGCTACTAATGAGTTTCATTTCACTGCAGTAATAATAAAAGGTCAAAGACCTCAACGTGATTCTTTGTGCCATTAAATACCTGCAGATTTATTTTCCGCCACCGTGCAGAAAAGTCAGGATAGATAACCAAACCATAAAAAGCAAAAGAGCAAATGAGAATGTCTGAAAACATGACACAGAAAGGATTTACACAGACAGGGTGATATGAACCTAATAGATGGGGATGACAGAGCGTTTCAGTCTTTTTGCTCTTCCTCACGCTACAGTCAGGGCAAAACCACAATTTCGTGAGTCACTTTTATTTTAACTATATGACATGATCGCATAACACAAATAAACTGGAATTAGTTAGCATTCACAGTTTCAGGAAATCCCCAAAAATATAGCTCCCACTTCCCTTAACAGTCCAGAACATACCTGTCCGTGTTCATCAGTGTTTGCAGGTATGAGTGTGCACAGAGGATTGTATGATTTGTGTTTGTATTGGTGCTGTGACAGACAGGAGACCTGTTGAGTGTGCACCCCAGCTTTTCCCCTGTGATAGCCGAGGCAGGCTCCAACCCTACGGTATACACAGTGGGTCTATATGAAGGATCTTCAGTTGCCGCTCTTGAGGTTTATCCTCATTTTTCTCATTGGAATTGAATCTGTTCTCATCTAAGTTTCAGGGCAGAGGATGATGTCTGCGCTGCTTGCTGAGACAAATTTGTAATTTTGGTTTGAACCACTAAATAAATTAATTTAGTTGTGCAAAATTACTTTCCAAGATGACATGAAAGTACAGACAAATATCAGAACATGAGTGTGTCATTCCGTAGAGCATAAACAATTATCTATTTTGTCATTTAATCAGGAGTAGTTTTTGATGGGTTGTTATCATGATTATACATCTTGTTGGTGTACCCACTCATGATTTGGCCCTGCTGGCTCACACACATGCAAACACACACCTTTCTGAATTCACACACTGCCGTTACCTTCTCAACAGTCGCAGTAATAAGATCAAACTTGCTCAGTGAAATCCAACCTTTGTTTTATCCGATAGAGGCATGAAATGAGATTCTATTAATACCTGCAGCCCAATTGGGCTGGCTGGCTGACTCCCAACGGAGGCAGCGCTGAAAAGGTTAGGTGCTGCAATTACGCAGGTGGAGTTGTAGAAAAGATGGGGGTGAGAAGGAGATGATTCTGCCTTGATCACCAGCTCTGAACAAGGTGTTATCAGCTGCAGCCGAGAGGGAGGGAGAGCAGGGGAGAAGTGGGGATGGCAGCCAGAACGGCGTTAATGACTCGCCTTGTTTTTTGAAGCAAGGAGTTGCATTTTCAAAGCCAAGGCAATTAGAGGGGGACTTGTTCTGTTGTGCTCGGCTACAGCAGTGACTTAGTAAAGCTGTCACCTAACGGCCAATCAGTGCCGGACAGGAGTGACTGGTGAATGCTAACACACAGGAACTTAATGTAAGGACTGCTCCACACACACACACCTATACACATGCACACACATGCAATACACAAACACTCCTGAGACACCACACACACCTATAGTCACACATGCAGTGCTCAAATACTCCTGAGACACACACATTTCCCATAAGGCTGACAGGTTTTCTCTGTGTGCATGCACACAGTAAAGTTAATAAATGTGTGTGTGTGCTTTACATACACACGTAGTGTATATGAAACATTATCAGAACTCTTTAAATGTTATTATGCTGCCTTGCTAAAAAGAAAAGAGAAAAAAATTGCCCCTGCTTGCTCCCTAATGTCTCTCTTTGTCTCTTTGGATTATCCAGTAGTGCAGCAACACACCCGCAATTAGTTTGCTGCTGTTGCTGACCCCAGTCATTCATTTAATTGGCTGTTAATTGCTATTCTCTCTACAAGAGACAATGTATATGTGGAGCTATATTTAGGCTCGCCCCTCGATAGCTCTTCATGCTAAATTACAACTTTCAACCAGCCGTTGAAGGGTCCCATTGTGGCCTGTCGTTCTCCCCCTCTGTGACTGACTGACAGGCTAGGGGGGTGGGAGGGGGACATCTCTCTCTTTCTCTCTCACCCCTCCCTTTTCTCTTCGTTTCTTGTTCTCTGTTCCTGTCTTGCTATCAGCTGCTGTGCTGTACAGTGTGACACCTGGATCGGGCCCTTTTCAGTTGATCTGTCCTCCTCTGTTTGACACAACTACAGCATCATTTTATCCGCCGCTATAGTGACATCTGACAACTTCATTTAGTCTGCATCGGTTTTTCATCAACTTCCAACTGTTTAGTGCACTTTACTTTTACTCTTTTCTTTAGAGGCCCTGTGCAAGACTATATGAATATTTTAACATTTAATATTTCTTCATATTCAACATTTTTGTCCATTTATTTAAATTAAAATCCAATTAGACAGCATGTTGATGTGTGATTTCCCAAACATAGCATTTTTTCACCCTTGGCTGTGCCTGTACGTCCACTTCAGCAGCTCAGAGCAGACCAGCTGTGTCTGAGTCATGTAGAATTGCAACACACACACACATGGGAATGTTTGCGACACAGATGTTAGTTTGATGGATGACATGAGCCAACTGCTGAAGTCACACAGTGGAAATCCCGGATTACTCAGCCCTCACATTCTCAATCTACTCTTTCCCCCCCATCCTTTTTTGTGTGTCTACGTCTCTTTTGCACTGTCCATCATTTGTCAGGTGAGGGCGAAGTAAGTGGGAGGAGCCCTAGATGGTGGAAAGCGGAGGGGGGGCACATATGAAGGAACCTCTGGGGTGTGGTGAGGTTGGTGGTGTTTCTGATTTATGGCTCTGACTTTTCATTTGTAATACCCTGATTATCTCTGGGGAGCTGGGTGGGAGAGTGATGAAGGGAAAGAGGGAGGAGGCCTGATGCTGGTTGGAAGGCCTGAGCAGCTTAATAATGTGTACATGCCCACAGTGTCGGGGGGATATAAGGCAACAAAAAAGTGCTGCCCTCTTAAAATGAGATAGGGGAACAATGGAGCAGAGCAAACCTCATGTTTCAGCGGATTTAATTGTAAAAGAGCAAGTCTGACTTCTGGAAACCACTTTTGTTTAGTGTCATGATTTAACATTCATTAGGCATTGCTGCACCGTTATGATACAGTGAAGCTGATGAAACATGATATGAACATGTATTTTTGTTTAATCCAATAAGACTGCCATTGATGAGATTATTATGGCACAGTCTCTCCATATGACGGTAGCTTTCATTAGTTACAAAAAAAAGACACGTGTCATACAGAGCCAGAGATATGTGCCGTTTTCATCTGAAGATAGAATATTTTTTTAAAACAAAATAATTCACCATCCAACGAAGCTGTACTGTGGCTGAAATTGTGTGAAATGCAACAGACGATGGCTTTTTCACACTTTAAATGATTTTTAGTGGACAAGTCCTCGTTCTTACAACTATTTGCTCACTTGCTCTGATTCACACTCATACTGATACATATACACAACAGTACACACACAGCTGTGTAACACACAAAGGTAAAATCATCCCAGGAACGTCCTTATCATTTCTGCACTGGTCCTAATAATCATAATCATCAAATATGCTGTTGTTATCATAATCAGATCTACAGAGAAACACAGCTTTAACAAAATGCAGCATGAACCCTGATTGTAATAATTGGTACGATTTGCATGCATGTTAGCGGAGAGTGCATCTCCAGTTTTCACACAGTGCTATTATCACAGCACATAATACCTTGCTGATTATCCATTCAACAAAGCGAAGCTATCGTTACTGTTATGATAATAGCATGCGTGGCTGTGATAATCCACACAACCGGTGCACTCTGTCTCTCAGATGCTAATGATGATAGTGGGTGGTCATACACACAAGCAGCAGTAGCTGGTGGGATGCTTCTTCTTTTTCCAGGATTCAATTGAAGGACCCACCACTAATGAAATCCATTTGACCCTGGATGGGCCGGCCGCCGGCCCTGCTTGTGAGAGACGGCGAGGTTGTGGGTGGCTAACACAGTTTGTCTTCTCCTCAGGCCCACGGATCATATCACAAGTGCTGATTAGCTCATTTAGCTGGATTGATTAAGTTAAAAGGAGACACCTGTTTACCCTATGGTGTGCTAATATGTTGCCATGACAACAGCCAACGGCCCACTGTCTGCAGCTCTGACTGCCTCACACTTCCTCCTCATTCACCATGTTTATCCCTCGACCAGTGCTCTTCTACTCGCCACATACACACTTACACACAGATGTCTCTCCACTGAGTTGCTCCATCTGAAGTTGCTGAGGTAAGAAGATCAGGTTTTCCACTCGGTGGAGCGAGAGCACGCTCAGTTCTTCCCTATGGTCCACCCAGCAGCACCTGTGTTTGTGTGTGTGTGTGTTGCTTCTGTGTGACATTTCAGGTCCAAAGTGGAGGAAGCTAGAGCACACAGGTGCATTTCACATGACTATAAATCAACTTAGTGTGTGTTTGGGGATGGGAACGATATAAATCACCTTTTTAAAGTTCTTGGCTTGTAGCTATGGTCATTTTCTTCAACCAAATTACTGCAGACAAAAGCTGCTGTAAGTGGGTGAAAGAAATAGCCGTGTTTCGAGCGGGAGACGCTCAGAGTGAAACCGAAGTTTTAAGAAGAGGATCTCACAACAGGATCTCTTGGTCGTCTTTCTTCCTGTCAAAGTGCTTTGACTTTTCCTTCATCCTTAACGCCTCTTCTTCACTCAGTTTCCCCCCTTTCGCACCCTTCCTCGCTCTGCTTCTCTATTTCACACCTTGCATCCCATGGTGGTTGACATGTGTCTCAGCGATGTCTTTGACTCTGTCTTTCCTGCTCTGTCTCACAGCTTCATTTAGGTCAACCGTCTAACCTGAAACAATGTGGTGGTCTCCCCTCTAGTACACCCTTTTACACATCTCGTTTTCCTTTATTTCCTGTGCTGTCCGTCTTCTCTCCATTGGTCTTTGAGAGTTTTCTCCACACGACTTGCCACTCTGTAGTTGCACTAGTGGTATCAATGTTTTCTTAATCTGTCATGTTTCGCTCTCCTCTCTCCATTTTGCTCTCTCCTCGGCTGTTTGTTTCTCCCCTTGACTCCGGCAGACTCATTATCTTTGTAGAACAGCAGTGTGCGTTCGTCAGCAGTGATTAGCAGCTTTTCATTCTTACATCGTCAAGGAAAGTTAGTTTGAAATTTGACGAATGAAGATATGGCATGCTCTAATCTTGCGACGCAAAACTGTGTCATAGTAGATAGACGCTTTGCTTAAGTTTTCCATAACATTTAAGCTTGCATTGATCATAATCCAATTAATGAAAGAAACAGAAAGACGGACAAAAAGGACAAGGGTGGGGTAAAAAAAGGCTTGCTTCATTAAATAGAGAGAAATCAACTGTAATCAAATTGCTGAGTTCT
Source organism: Pseudomugil gertrudae (assembly GCA_037177535.1). NCBI lineage: Eukaryota > Metazoa > Chordata > Actinopteri > Atheriniformes > Pseudomugilidae > Pseudomugil > Pseudomugil gertrudae. The sequence goes on from JBAMHV010000007.1 coordinate 20,361,181, forward strand.
CAGAACTGATGATGTGCATGCATTTAGAGATCTAATGAAAACTCTTGCAGTTAACATAATTAATTTACAGTGTTTTTGATAAGTGGCAATGACTTGGAGATTATTGCTTTAAATGAATAGTTTTGTTGTAAAGCTGCAGCACAGACACTATGTGCAGGGGGGTTGTGGGTTTTAATGGGGAAACACTATCACACTTTCAAAGTTCCTGAGGAGATGAAGCAATGTTTTTAAAAGACAATAAGACAATTAGACACCTCTATAAACTAATTACAGCTGCTTTAATTTCTTCCCAGATTAAATAACGATTGAAATAAAACAATGTCTCAAAGGACATATTTGTAAGCAGAAAGACGCATTTGTAATTAAAGGTGGAATAATTTTTTTCTCATTAAACAAATATTTACCGGGGACAAGTGCGTGCACATTTATTCAGAAGCTACTTGCAGGTCTCTTTCTGCGATAGTAAATTAAAGGGGATGCTGCTTTGCATTGCCTGCAGAAACACACCAGCAGCCTGCTGATGGGAGGTGAGCCGGTCTGACATCTCCTCTGACAAGATATTACATACACCACCCAGTTGTGGGGATTGCTTTACTCTCAGGCAACAAAGGAGGACACACAACCTAAAATAAATAGATAAAATAATAATAAAAAAAGCTGAACTTCTCTCTTATTCCAACCATGTTGTTATTGCGAGGCTACGCCGGTAATGTTATTATTGCTTGGATCCACCGCAGGCTTTTTCCCATGCTGTCAGCTAATGTTGGTGATGGTTCTCCTCCATTGCTGTTCCATACACGCCACTGATGGACTCAAAACAACCACTTTCAGCACGACTGACTTTCTCTTATCATAATTTGATTATTTTAATGATCTTGTTACTAAACCTCAGACGCTGCTCTTGCATACCGCCGGAGGAAGGCCATGGTTGAACGCTTTGTATGAATCTCACATGAGGCTTAAAAAAATGTCCAAGGGTGATGATACACAGTGGTATGTGTATCCATGTGTGTATGTGTGTCAATGCCTACATTTAAATCATTGTGTAGAAAAATATGACACTTTCTCCGGACAAACACGAGCCAGCAGCGATGACCACAGCGGCACCTCCTGACACAGAACAAGAGAAAGATAATAGAAATCTATTTGCATAAAACAGCCCTGCATACTATTAGTCAAACACCACAGCCAGAGGGGGCTTGATTGTGGCGTTTCATCATCGCCTATTGAATTATCTGGATTAATTTAACGCATTTAGGCCTGTGTGTTTTCCCCGGCTCACAACGCTCCCGTCCCTTTGTTAGCGATAATTACACTAAGTGGGTCATCTCCATCTGAGATCCTATTTCTTTTCCCACTCCCAGTATAGCATTAGCATTTTCAACTTTTCAAACAAAGTTTGGCAAAAATCTAATGAAACAAACGTCGTGATTCACTCAGCATTCTGCTGGTAAAAGCCTTGAGAAGCAGGCAGTTGACTCAGAAAGTGGAGGAGTGGAGTGAGAGTTTTAAAAACTCACCTTTAATTTTACTTTCCTTTCTCATGCCTTGTGTTCTGAGTCACAAACTTGTACGGGCTGTTTTAACCCGTGTGGGCATGGCCGGTCAGTAGACCAACGGTATGTCACAAATCATGCTGGAACAAAAATAGTAAAGTAGACCAGATTATGTACCAGATGCCAATACTTTATTCCTTTTAGTACAGCAAACTGGTTTCAATATGCTTCACAGGTTATTTATGTGCCCTTCTTCTGAGTAGTGATTTTAAAAAGTAACAGACATTGTACAGAACCAAATGGTTGTCATAGTAACACAAGCTTTATTTGAAATGTAGCATGTGCTGATAGCTTTGATTATCTAATCAACAGACTGAGCTAATCTCATATGGAAATGTACAAGTTATAGTATGTTTTTATTTATTTTTAATTTATTAACTTCTCTGAGGAGGTTATGTTGTTGTGCATGTCTCTGTGTCTGTCTGTATTTTTGTAATTCCCCTCTTTTTTCATCTGAGCATGGATTTTGGTGTAACATTTATTCCATTGAAATGTGGGAGTAATCTGGAATCGATTGTGGACACAGGAGTTTTTAAGGATTCCTAACCACTGCAATATGGAGAAATTGTGCAATGATTTTTATGCAAAGTTAATAACATGCAACATCATTATACTGACATATCCAAATGCTATGAAAAATATAAGTGGTTGTTTGTGCTTCACTTATAGAATATAATAATATGGTGGATCCAAAAAGTACCACTGTTTTCACACATCAAAATATGGGGTAATTGAGCTGCTGCTTATATTTAAATTTTATTTAAAAACCTGATAAAAACCTAAACAGCTGGTTGGCAAGATAAAAATAATTAAATGAAAAACATCTTATGGCTGCACGGTGGTTGGTTATTTCTGTGGCCCCACAGCAAGAAGGTTGCCGGTTCGAGCCTCGGTTGGGGCGGGGGTCAAACCAGGAGTCTTTCTGTGAGGAGTTTGCATGTTCTCTCCGTGTTAGCGTGGGTTCTCCCCGTGTTAGCGTGGGTTCTCTCCAGGTACTCCAGCTTCCTCCCACAGTCCAAAGACATGCACCTTGGGGATAGGCTGATTGGAGACTCTAAATTGCTCATAGGAGTGAGTGTGTGTGTGTGTGCATGGTTGTTTGTCTATGTGTGTTGGCCTGTGATGGACTGGAGACCTGTCCAGGGTGTACCCCGCCTCTCGCCTGATGTAAGCTGGGATTGGCTCCAGCCCCCCTCATCTTATGAGGAAGGAAATGAGGTTGTGTTAAGGTCCATGACTGAGCTGCTGGGTGACAGAGTGGAGGTATGACAGAAAACCTGTGCGTTGTGGAGTGTGTGTGTGTTCTCTTGGACTGGAAGCAGGGGCAAACTGAACATGTCCAGCTCATAAGCTCTGTCCAGCCTTCCATCAATCTGATTTCCCATATGGTTTATCTTCTTCATTCCTGACCACACAGCTCCCATGTTGCTCTGCTGGAGCTGACTTTAACATACTTAAGATTATCAAGAGGATCTCTGTATATACATATATAATAATTGAATTGAATTGAATTGAATATATACATGAAGATCTTGTTGGCAAAGCAAAATCGCTCAGCACAGTATAGCAGCCAGACCATCGTTCTGCCTGCTGAGATGCTGGACAGACACGTGTTAAAAAAAAAAAAAAACTTTTTAGGCGTACTCCTCCTTGCACTTCTTAATCTATGTTTTAAGTTACTTTGTGTTATTTTCAACGACTACCCACCCTTACCAGAAGACTTCCTTTATGTTTAGCAGCTGTTTCCAGCTCTCTGGTGATCCAGGGTTTGTAATGGGAAAGCCATCTCACTATTCCTGTTGAGACAATGCTGTCTACAGAAATTGATATAATATGTTACAGTCTCAGTCATGTCATTAATGTAATTTCCATGTGGTTCATATAAGACATTCCAGTCTGGCCTCCGGGGATTGCAATGAATGCAATAGCATGTTAGTAGCCTAGCAACGACCAAGATGATGAAATCAGAGTGTCTGCAGCTGTACCAGGTATAACATAAACCTCCATCCAAATAACACATGCAACTGCTTTAGGTAAATAGTGTAAAAAAACCTACAACTAGCAGTTAGATGCCCACTGATCTCCAAGTTTATGTCCACCAATTTGTGGTTAAAAAGCACTGCAGTTCTTTCCTGTTGCGTTCTGTTGATATAGTCCTAAAGCAGTGCTCAGACACATTGGTTGGTCATTGAGGGTTGCCATCCTGCAAGTTTTCAGCTTGCTCTAACACCTGATTTATATTAAAAGCATCCAGCAGCCAATAAAAGGTTTGCACAAAGATTCATTCATTTGAGTCATTTTTGTTGGAACAGTGATACATGCAGGCTTTTGACAATGGAAGATGGACATCATTCTGAACTCTGACCTGCTGCTGACCTTCTACCGCTCATCCATCGAGAGCCTGCTGACATACTGCATCACAGTATGGTA
>JBAMHV010000007.1:20365266-20380271 GCA_037177535.1 Pseudomugil gertrudae
GCTCTGACCTGTTTGCCCTGCTGCCCTCTGGGAAGCGCTACAGGTGCATCAGGACTAAAACAAACAGACTCAAAAACTTTCTTCTTTCCCAAAGCAATAACTGCCCTGAACTCCTGTAGGACTTCAAACTTGAAACACGCTGGACACTAACAACATACTGTATGTGCAACACATTCTGTCACATGACATGTACAACATATCATGATCTGTGCAATAATACTTTGTATGTGCAATATATTTTTCAGACAAATACGTCATATTTATATCTGCAAACAACTCGAGTGTGCACACCTGTTTTTATTCTGTAAATATGTTATACTATAGATCTTTTTTTTATTTACTTATTTATCTTCTATACTGCTTCCCTTTGCACTGAGACTGGAGACGGCTAATCTCATTATACATGTGTATAATGACAATAAAGGCATTCTATTCTATTCTATTCTATTCTATTAGAGACTGAGATTTGTTTGTGCAGCCATGTCTCAGAGAATCATGTAATACTGACTCTGTATTCTTTTTGAGACCTCTTAGCACCTTAAACTGTTCTGTTAACTATCAGAATGGCTGGAAGAAATGGTTTACACATCTATCATCCACTTTTTTACTATCCTGCATCCACATCCTCTTCCACCTTTTTGGGAATTGATGTTTTATTTAGCTGATGTGGATTTAAAGGCAAAATCTGTAGGAAATAATAAAACTAAAACCCGTACAAATGTTTCCTTTTTAAGTTACATTCTCCCCCACTCCTGTGTCTTCTGTTTTGGTTATTTTATTACTCATTTGCTATCATTTACTGGAAAATATAATAAAATTTTAATTTGAATCATTTTAAAAAACTTTTTGTCCAGGAGAAATTAAAGCAATTTGCATAATAAAAACAATGTTGCGCTGAAAGAAACACAAACCAGTAAAGTAAAATTATCAGCTGTGTAGAAAATGGAAATAAAATACTCCACATATTCCAAATTCACTTGTCATCTAAACTCTTGCAGCTTGTTTATGTTGTAGCTTTTATATTAGTGTTTTTATAGAAATGCATTTTGCACACATAGTTCAAGACCCCTGTGATGACTGGGACAAATACATGATCTAATCATCAAACTGGTTCACTTTTTTTAAACTGACCTTCATGTAAACAAGATATTCTCAAAGTGATAGCTGAAACCCCTGCTCAACTTCTTCCGGAGGACCATGTACATAACGATCAACCTTTGTAGGTCTTTAAAAGTAAGTGGAAGCCATGAATAAATCCATCATGTTTTTGACATATTCCTTCTCCTGTTTTAGGGCTTGTTTTTTCATTTAGAACGCTCTGCCATCTTCCTCTGTCATTTCGTGACGAGAGCTCACCTGTGAATAATTCATGAGGAGCAGCACATACGATTACACTGGTTAAAAAGTAATGAGGTGTAGCCATAATAAAAACTTGTCTGGCATTGTTTTACCAAGTGTTTCTCACACACCGATGCTATTGCTGGCCCTGAGTTCACATGAAAGCACATCCTTGTCGCCCCTGACAGAGCGCAGCATTAAGCGGGAGAAAACAAGAAAACAAAACCGCGGCCTGTAGAGCAGGTGGTTAGAAATCAGGCACCACAGAGGCCCCCCCAACACACCCCCTCCCCATCACAGTGGTGTGATCTAGCCCTGGCTATGAGCTGTCACTGGAGGCTTTTCATGTCTGAGCTTGGGAAAGATCAGTAGACTCCCCGTCTGAGCTTGGAGCCCTTTGATAATCGATGGAGCTTACAGTGGTGCTTTGTAACGACAGCAACTGTTCATGGCCCAATCAGACTGCACCGCTGTCCTCACTTGTTTGTTCCCAGGATTGTGCGGGCTATTTCCTGTTTGACTTAAAATGAAGCCTTGTGTTTTATGAGGATGTCAGTGTTGACAGCGAGGAGATGCATCAGCATTACAAAGCTCTGCTTTTTTGTTTCAATATCTGTTTTCGGCACAGCTTGGCTTTTTTTTCATGCAATCACAACAGATGTACAAGCTCAACATTGTTTTTGCATAACATGTACTTGCTATGTGACACATTGTAACTTTGGTGACAATTAATTGACTTCTTCCTGATTTAAAGAAAGGGCTTATTATTGTGCTATCCATCACGATGCATCTACTGCCAGAAACCTGAGTTTTTAAATGTTAAAACCATGAATTTTATCTTCAAATACAAGTAGAAAAAATGTATTTTTATGCTATATTAAAATACAATTATTTTATAAAATTAATGATTTATTATTTTTACTGTATTTTTTTCCGTTTTTTCATTAATATTATGGAAACTTTGTTTTAGATCTTTAGATTATTTTCTGAGTTTTGCATTTTATTGTCGAAGAAAAAAGAGAAATTAAATGTACCCATTCATATCTACTAACACGTTTTGTGTTTTTTCTGCTACTACAAACTCCACAGAGAATTAAAGCATCCCAACATTTAGTGAAGTAGCTACACTGACAATTACAGCACATTTATTACATCACAAAGTCAGCATCTGAAGGGCTTAGATGGTAGTACTGCATAATCCTCTGCCAAATGATTGAGTCTGGCATCTGCAACTAATGTTATTTTGAAATCTTTTTTTGCTTTCCTCATGCTTCGCATGACAGCTTTTCATGAGCTGCACGACCGTTAGAAAAACATGACTTTGCTGTGCTGGATTGCACAAAAGAGAATTATTCTCTGACAAATTGAATTTGTCTTTATATTAAGTTCAATTTCAGTTTATTTAAATAGTGAGATAAGATTGTACTAAATCCTACTAAGCTTCACAATGGCTTTAGATGACTGCTACATAGTTCATGTCTTTACTGTCTTGCTAGTTCTTTGACCTGGGCTTGAAAAGACATGACACCTGGCTTTAATTAGCAAGTAAACCTCCAAAAATCCCCATAAAACAAGAATGCCAAATACATAAATAAAAAAATCTTCAATGAAAATAATTTGTAGTAACTACTAAAAAGGATATTTTGTTAAAAGGAATCAAACAGTGAGATTCAAGTTAGTATAAAAAGCACTTTTTCTTTTTTTTACTAAATATGACAGCAACCCTGCAGTCTGGCCACATGAACACATCAGGATAAATCCTCATGATGCAGTGCAGGGGGTGTCCAGTATCGCTCCTCGAGGGATGCTGTCCTGCAAATTTTGGATGTTTTCTGCTCCAGCACATCTAAATCATACCGATGGGTCAGCATGCTTTCATAGAACTTGACAACAATCTGTTGTGGGTAGCCATTTGAACAAAGTGAGTTGGATCAGTGAGACATCTAAAAACAATTTCAGCCTTAGAATAAAGCTGGACACTCTTAATGCAGTGGCTAAAGATGGACGTCTCTTTACATACTTTCTAAGAAAGGTGAATTTAGTCCTACGAAGGTTGTAGTCCTTTAGATTTTTAACCTGTCCCTGCTCCAACATATTTGACTCAAATTACATGGTCAAACAGCTTATGAAACATTTTTTTGATCCAGGTGTGTTGGAGCAGGGACTCACTGAAAACTTGCAGGACAGCAGGCCTCGTAGGACAAACTTAGTAGCCATAGTCAATGATGTGTAAAGCAAACCTGAAACATCCAAACAGCAACCTTTTAAGATGCAGGACACGAGATGGAACGAGTGCCTGTGTCTGATGAAACACACTTCCTGATGAGTCTGAAAGTTTGTCAGTTGTGTTATTAAACAGGTGGTCAGGGCGAAACATCAATCTCTTAATTAATCAATTTCAATTCAGCTTTATTTATATAGCACCACTTTACAACAGTGTCATCTCAGGGCACTTTACAGAAACCTTTACAGACACACCAAGTTGAGCCAATTCATAATAAATACTAAGGAAATCCAACAGATCACGTTGAATCTTGATTTTTTTATTCAATCCCCCATCGTGGGCATACATGAGGCTATAGTGGATAGAAAAACTCCCTTTAACAGGAAGGCAACACCTCCAGCAGAACCCAGCTCATGGAGGGCAGCCATCCGACTTGTTGGAACAAAGAGGACAGGAAAGACAGATCAACATGCACCACAACTTTTATTAAGGAAGACATGCAGAAAAGTGAGAAACACGTAAATGATGCCAATACTGTCCTATTTATACAAGGAGGTAAAGTAGCAGAAAAAATAAAAAGGAAGTGATCAGTGCATTATGGGAAATCCATGTGGCTGCATAACTAATGGTAGCATTTTAAAAGGTAGAGGGGGTGTCTGTCTCCCAAAACCACACAGGGAGTTTGTTCTAAAAGAGAGGAGCCTGATGGTTGAAGGCTCGTCCTCCCCACTCTGAGAACCACAAATAAACTTGCAGTCTGAGAGGAAAGTACTCCATTTGGAATATATGGAACTATGAGATCTTTGATATACAATGGAGCTTGTTAAGTTAAATTAAACTAATAATAAAAAGCCATTACTTTAAACTTTAATTTATTTAAAGATATGTATAAATGTGTCACGCATCCTTCTTGTACGCACATGCCCTTGGAATTGCTTTTTAAATGTGCTCATCTTGGAAAGGGGGAGAGCGCAGTTAGTTGCTGGTTCTGAGAGCTACAAATGGCTTGGACATTTATAGAGGGATATTTTTGCATTTGAGGGAAAAGATCTGATGATGTTGATTTCGTGTGCACATAAGCGATCTATTGCACTGATAGTGTTCATAACCAGCAAACCCAGTTTGACTGTGAATCATTCTGGAATGAATTAAACATACCTTTTTTGTTCTTTGAGGGAAATTATCTTGTTTGGACGTGATCGAGGATATATTGCATATTTTTTAATAAACAAAATGCTTTTTAAAATAATAAAAGCTATTTTAAACAATACGCCAAAACCATTAGGGTAATTTTGTTACTGTATTTTAACAAACTGCACAGGAAACATTTTGTGTTAATGGTAAAACAAGAGTTTCTATCATTCCGAAGACTGAGGCATGCTGTTTTATTGTTTACAGTGTTAAATACGGTTATAGAATTATTAAATGCTGGAATAAATAGCGGTTCCTGTTGTTCCAGCTTAGTTTAACAGGTCTGGATGCTTGTTGAGGCTGGAGAATTAAATATGAAGTTAAATTAAATTGAAGTTAAAAAAGTCATTTTAGAGTTTTAAAAATATTAAATTTATATGATGGATAGTTAATAACATTAATCATGTTCATCTTTTCGACTAATGGTTAGATGAATATTTTAATTTAAAAAAAAAATATCTTCCAACCATCCTCCCATTCAATATCTGTTCTGCTTTTCTAATGAAGGCTTGAAGGCAGCTGGAGCCATCCCAGCAATCGTTTAGCGAGAAGCGGCGTAGACTCCAGACAAGGCCAACACAGATTTTTTCAGACATATTAAGTTTAAGTACAAATTATCAGTAGCAGCAGTACTAGCTTGAATTCTACTTGCTGTGGAGTCAGAAAGAAAAGCAGCGTTATTGCTCATCACTGGTAACTCTGGCGTCCATCTTAGCTTCAGTCACAATTTAATTTCTTCTGACTTCCTAATAATGCATTAGTTGATGGCTGAGAAGCAGCCCCTGGAGAGAAGAACTGCTGGGAGAGCTAACTGGCTGGGGGCTGTTTTCAGTGCCACCTCTTTGCATGATCACTTCCTTGCACAGCTTTTAAGTTCTCCCCTACTGGTAACATCAAGGACAAGAGACTTGGTCTCAGCTGCAAGCTGAAATATTCCAACTTGTTCATAAAACTGCTTACAGTTTGAATGTGAGAGTGTGAATGTTTGGCAGGAAATTTGATTGCATGGTTAACATGATTTAGAAGATATGAAGTTGACAAATGAATAAAAGTCTGGACAAAATCCAGCATAACGATTCTTACCCATATTCCAATAAGAGCCCTTCCTCTTGCTCTACACAGCTTGAAAAGAGCTGCTAGATATGACAATCACCCTTTCTGTTTATTTTTATACTCGTTATGCTGCTGTATCAATTTATTTAGGCGTTTATGTGTTTATTACAAATTCTTTTAATGTAATGTTTTACTGTTGTATCCAGATAGTAACGGTGGCCCCAAATCCTAACTCTTTGTCTAAATGATTTAGACATACAGTAAGTCTGCCCCAAATAACCATGCCCTCACCATGTTACTCCATGGTTTGACAGCAGCTCTTTAAGTTCTGCAGCTCATTTTATTTTAAATACCCACTATATAATTTTTTTTACTTAAAGTCTCACTTGTTTGATGGCACAGGGACATTGATTTTGTTGAGAAACGTCTGCAACTATTTTAAACTTGCACTGTGCCTCATTCAACAAATAAAACACAAGAGGACATTATCAAAGGAAAATGGGATATTAAAGAGGAGGCAGCGCAAAAGATGAGACAAGAATTGATATAACTGTCTGGACAAAGCTCAGATTCGAGATGGATGTCAAAGTAGCCGTGTCTTGCACATTAACAAATTACATTTTATTGTAAGTATCAAACTCCCAAAATATAACAGATAACCTTAATTAAATCTGATTATACTCCTGCTGAGGTATCTGAACTACAGTTGACTACTATTGATAACATGATAGCATTATCAATACTGTCATATGTTTTGTGACCCCAAAGCTCAGACACTCAGTTTTAGCCCTATTTTGGTGTAACTGTAATAAAACATTACTTTTTTAATCCAGAAAATGCATGAAACCACATGAAATGTCAAATCTATAAACACTTTTTCAGTCCATCCAGATACTCAATGCTGAAAGTTCTTCAGAACTCCTTAATGAGACTTACTAACTGTGAGAGCAGAAAAAAAATCAACAATTTCCAAGATGTCAATTAAAAACTGTGTCAAATATGGCCCTTCTAACCTCAGGTATTCCCCCACCTCCCATCTATTTCGGTCCCACAGATACATTATTCAGTAGCTGTGAATCTAATTAACAATTGAACATGCACAGATGGTGCTCTTGACCTCCTGTGAGTGTAGTGTGTGTAAATGCAGCACAACTGACACGGTCCTGTTTGCATGTGAATATATCCTACTTTGAGTTAGTGTGTACCTAAAGAAAGGACCACAGCGTTTACATGCAGTATTTCTATATCTGCATGTGTAAACATACATTTGTTCTTGTGTTTGCATAGTATGTGTATCATATAATCGTAGTATGCCATGATTCATGTGATGACAGATGAAGGGAACCTGTTCATTCATCACCCTTCTCCATTAGACACACTTTACTAATAAGCCATCATGCCTGCAACATTGTGACATTTCCGCTGGCTGCTCTGAGAGCATCACACACTACTTTGTGCCTGCTTCCAGTACTTTATGATACCCATTGAACAGGACAAACAGTACATGGCACAAATAACAGGAGGATAGAAAGAACATATTAATGGATGAAAGAGCAGGAAGTAGATTGATTGAATAGGAGAGATATAAAGAGCCCACATAGTGGAGGCACACAGAGCTCACACTGAGCTCAAGCTCCCCAAGGTTGTTTTGATATTTCCAGGCCACTTCCTTCAGTCTAGTTGTGTCTGTATAGTAGAGGAAAATTGATTTATAAAACCAGATATATTGTGTGTTTGGTTAAGGTTTTTTTACTGAGTGTTTATGTATGTTATGGAGTGTGTTTGAGTTAATGCTTTCATTATGGTTTTAAAAATGTGTCTTTTTTTATTGTCTTTTTTGGTTAAATGTCTGCTTTCATGTCTGTGAACCAGTTTCTGGGAGTGGACTATGTTGGAAAATCTGGATTTTTGGCTTTAGTTTCTTGTTTAAATATTCTAATGCATTCTTTGCATTTTGTTTCCAAAATCACTCTCTGCAAAAAGGTACCACTTTATGTCTGCCTGCAGCTCTCCCTCTTTTATTGCCATCCATCACTCTTTCCACCTCTCTCTCTCTCTCTCTCTGTTGGCCTTAGCCTCTACTCGTCTCATTTAATGTCTGCAGTGGGCTGGCTAAATCGATAGCCTTAGACAAATATACGCAAACGTGAACAGACACACACAAGAACACTGATATAAAATCAGGGAAAGGAGTGTCTGTAACAAACACATAGTGCCCTGTGCCCTTTTGCTATAATCACAATCCTCTCACCGAGGGGTACAACATGTTTCTCAGATGTTTGATACCATCTCATTGCTAAAGAGTGAGAAAAAATGGACAGGCTTGTATCAAAGGGCAATTGGAGTTTATGGTGAAGAGGGGAAAAAGCAGTTCAGATATGAAACCAGCCATCCAGCTTCACAGATGTGTTTCATTCACTCAGACAGCATTAGACGGAGAGTTCAGGGCACAATGCCTGTCCTGTAAATTTGCATGAAGGGAAAAAAGTGGAGCTGAGGTGAAATGACTTGTGTCATGTCCGTAGAGAACTAGCAGCTGACGGCCTTATTGCACATAGCCCGGAGCAGTATAAATGCAAACTGCACAAAAAAAAAAACTGATTATAAGATATTTAGCTTTTCAGATCATCCCTGCTCCATCCTCAGAGGCGGATGCACCCAGTCATAGTTACTCAGTCCTGCCCTCTGGACGATTAGGCACCATCTCACTCCAAGCATGACCAATTCTTCTGCTCTCCTCTCACACACTCATTGCTCCCCAGCAGGGTCAGGGGACAGACAGGCTGAGGACTTCATTCCTTACGCTTCTGTCGTTTAAATCAGGTCGGATGAGTGTCATCCTCCACTTCCCTTTAGGAGCATGGTAATCTGATTCTTTCTACTCATGCCTCTATCTATTCTTTTCTCCTCTGCCGTTAACTAAGCCAGTTTATTCTCCAACTTTGTCTCTCTGCCTTCCTCATGCTTGTGTTGTGATTGAATTATTCCCTGTGGAGCAGCTCGCAGGCCACTGTGAAGCGGCTGTGCTGTCACCAACAGGCCTGTCTCTCAACCACGCTGCCCAAGTATCTCTGCCCCTTACACTTTATGCTCACTTGCCTCATCCAACCCAGCTCTGTACTGTCGCTTTGGATCAGCAAGGGAGAAAGAAGAGCAAGACAATGGAAAGAAAGCAAATGCTGACCCTGTGGCAGCTTGTTAATTGTAAAATATGTGCATATCTGTGTTTGTGAGTTTTTAAAATGCAGCAGGAACTGATTAGACTAAATCTTTCTTTGCTGTAAATGACCACAAAGCAACCTATTTTGATTTAGACTTTTATTTAAACAACGCATTAAATGACAGTTGCAACAATGTACGCTCACCTTCGCGAATCCTTCAACATGGATCAATCAGATGAGGTGCTCCCCTGCCATCTGTTACTTCTGCTTAAACTAAAGTCACTTGCAATGGCTCTGCATTCATGTGCTGTTTGGTATATACTGATACGTACATATTCTACTCAGATGTAGAGTGAAGTGTGAGGAGGGGGGTTGGGACCCAGCAGTTATTCAAAGAGAGTTGCAAGAGCATGTTGTCTTAATTATGTCTGACAGCCTATTCAAATCACATGAATAAAAAGCATTGAGCCACAGAACTGGACTTATAAATGATGTATTAGTGCAAAGAGAAGGGCGTACACTGCAGACCTATGTGATTGATGCACATAGATTACAGAGCAGGTGAAAAAAATATTTCAAAATAGTTTTTACATTTTAATCCTTAGAAATGATTTAATTTACTACTCGAGTCATTCTATGAATTAAATGAGTTGTAGGAAAATGTTTTTAAATGTAGATAATTCTCATTATAGAATATATTTATTTTCCATGAATACTGTGTTTTAATTTCAGTGTGAACTGTGCTGTTTTGGTAAACTATATCCTTAAATTTAAGTGGAAATTTATGTTGGTTGAATACTTTGTTTATCTGAACTCAGCATTGTTTTCATTTCTTTTTTTTATTATGAATGATTAATCTTAGATCTGTTGGTTTGATGTGCCCCCCAATGCTCCCTTCATACCTCCACATATATACCTGGTGATCAGGTTTAATTATTCTCATTTAAACTATCCTTAAAATATTATTTTCATGGTTTTTATTTATATATCCGTTTTGACTGGTCTTTACAACTTTACACCTGTACCATTTAAAAACCCAAATTGTTTTTCTAAATTTTACAACAAAATAGTTTAAGGTTTCAGACCTCATTTTAGACCTTATTTTTACACTAGTTTAAGTCTAGTTTACTGTAGTTGGGTTTAAGGTAAATAAATAAATGGATCTAGTTTATTTACTGCTTATTTGCGTGGTGTGTCTATATAATATAGCAGTCCATCTTTTCATTGGTGTGTGTAATTGGCCCCGCCCCCTCATCGGTTACGCGCATGACGCCGCTGACGAGCTCGTGCTCAGCAGCAGCAGGTTGATTCGCTTCATTCTTCAGCAGCTCCTCTCAACAGGTTTCAGGATGGACCGGGCTAAAACTTCACACCGAAATGGATAAACTGCGTTTGACTTCTTTTCACCATTTTTTCCCGCTTTCAAAGTGTCATTTTGGAGTTTTAATTAAAAGAAAATCTGATTTAAAAGTCTGAATCTCCCGGCTTAACTTGCTTTTTTTACAATCAACAATGTTGAGCGAACACGAGAAATAACGGTTCACATATTATTTGTAATGGACGCCGAGGCGCTGCCGGAGGTTTTTCTCTTTTATCGGTGATTTCTTCTTCTTTTTCATCCTTTTTTTCCACTTCTGGGGAGACTAAATGTGCACTTTTCCTCGTGGAAAGCGCTTCTTATCCTGGAAACTTCTCATCTCCCTGAACGTTTGCTAGCAAAGCTGCGCACAATGCTATGTTCCCGTCACCTCGCCTCTCTCGCTAGCTTTGTTGTGTTTATGTAAACAAACAAAATGATTTCGGAGGAAAGAAGCAGCCACGTCAATAAGCAAGCCCTGAACTTTCCTGTGGGTTTACTCATCCGCTCTCCCAAGAGGCGCCTGGCCAAACTGGGGAGGAAACCCAGCAATGGATCTGTCCAGTAAGTGTACTGGTTTAACTCCATACACATCAAATACACTCTAAAAGTTACTGCAGTGTTCGTGAAATTCACATGTAAGACTTATTCTATTAATTACACACAAAAGCGGGTAATTTAGTCCACTTTGTTGCAATTTATGAGCATTTTTCTTTGCAGCATCCAGTTAAAATGGAGTTTTTATGATGAAGAGCGTTAATAACATGTTTATTCATCATCACATGCTGTTGTAATAAAACATCTATCTATAAAGTTAAACAGTGAGCAACAAAAAGAAGTTTGTGTATTATTTTAGGAGTATTTAAGCTAATATTTGTACCCATTTTATATCTGTTTTATTGTTATCTTATTTACCAAAACATTACTTTGCTTTTCATGCTTTATTTTTAAAGTTAACAAACTTCCCATCCATGTTTAATGTTATCAGATGGTTAAAAAGACACTGACAGAAACAATATCTTTGTATCAAACACTAAGTTCATCCATCAGGAGAAAGGTGAACATACTGGTCAGGTTTTTTACTTTATTTAAAACTGTAAGGATAGTCTAGATAAAGAAAAACCACATGTATGATGCTTGCGCTGACTGGCTGGGTATGTCCCCCTTGTCTCTCCTCAGATCCAACAAATCGGACAGCACTGTCCGCTCCAACGAGAGCGTGGGTGTCCGGCAGCCGGCCAAGAGCAAAATCCGCCGCCACAACAACAGGCTCTCTACTGTTTTCAACCACAGTCCCAACCTGCGGGACGGCAGCCGTCGTGGCCAGACCGGCGGTGGCGGAAGCTTGGGTGGAGACATACAGTCTGCAGACGATCCGGCCGAGCTGTCCAGCCAGATGTCTGTCCCTGGGATCCTAAAGGTTTTCGGCAGCGATATCTGTCAGGGGACCCACTACAAGAGCGTGCTGGCAACTCCTCAGTCCAGTGCAAAAGAGCTGGTGAAGGAGGCTTTAGAGAGGTGAGATGCTGAAAAATGACCCTGGATTATGGAGTATGCATGGATCAGTTTGCAGAAGATGCATGTGAAGCATGTAATACAACCACTAACCACATCGGTAAAGGTGTGCTTTTACAAACACATAGCATCTTTACAACCTTTTTGTTCAACATTTGTTGCTTTTAATCCACAAACCATGCCAGCTACACATGACTCACACACAGACTTAGCCCCCAAGCACTTCCTGAATATCTGCTCTTGTCGTTCAGGTACTGTCTGGAAAAAGAAGACGCCAAGGACTATGTGCTGTGTGATGTGATTGGTCAGACAGATGCTGATAACCAGTGGAAGAGGGAGTGCTTCAGAGTTGTGGGCGACAACGAGAAGCCCCTCATGCTGCAGTCGCTGTGGAAACCCAAGGAGGGCTTCTCCAGAAGATTTGAAATGCAGCTGCGAGCGAATGTGGAAGAGCAGAGTTTGAAGGATAGAGACACAGTCACAGCAGGTATAAAGGTCTTCTCAGAGGCGCCTGCACGGCTTTATACGTCTCTTATTGCCGGCTAACAGCCTTCATTGTCCTGCTTATCAGCAGCTACAGCGGAGATGGGAAGCGTGTGAGAGAGGTCAGGAGGAAACAAAAAAGTGCAGTTAGGGATCGAGGGGGGTCAAAGCAGCCCTGCTCTTATCTTTGTTTTATTTCAAGGGTCCGTCAGGTCCCTGCAAAGCATCAAGGCACCGGGCAGCTCGGTGGGAGGAGCTGCCCGAATGTGTCGTCTCACTGCTGAGTCGTGTTTTTCTTTCTGCACATTGAGCGCTGTGGCTCCTCCAGAGTCTGACTGGGAAGTTTATATTAGCACTGTGTTAATTACTGGGGGTTATTTTTATGTGTGTGCTTCACAATGGATGTTGCTGTGATTGATCCTCTTTAAGTTCACTGATTTAACAATAAGCTGAGACAGAGAGACGACGATGCCTGGTGGAAACAGATTGAGCTTCACCCTGAAAGTACTGGATGCTCTCTGAACTCTTTTTATGCCGGCGGTCTCAGATTTAAAGGGAACATAAGATTAAAGAAAACTTTCCTTTGATTTAAAGAATATATTTTAGTGTTTCAGTAAATATTTTTCACGCTAGCTGCCGAATGGCTGCAGAGACCTCCGTCAGTCAGTCCTCATGGCTCTGTGGTGCACGAGCCACCCTCCTCCTCTTCAACGTCTTCTCACTGAAGAGTTGTCCTTTACCTCAGCGGGCACAGAGCTCGGTCTGTTATAGCAACGGCGAATTGGAAAACACCCATTTCCACAGCTGATAAGAGCAGCAGAGCAGCGGGTGTGAAGCCCGACTCTCTGGACATTCCTCTGTGCTTAATGGCTCCAAATGAGCCGGACGGTGTTTGTGTTACGTCAGGCCGACAGAGTGGCCGCTGGTATCAGATGTAGGCGGCCATGTCTCGCTTCCCCCCCTCACATTTCCCCCTCTGTCTTCCTCTGGTTATGTTGTATTTGAGTGGATGCCAGAGGCCTTATGTTGGGAGTCGGGTTTGGTTGAGCAGAGGTATTTCAGGGGAAATTCTGGTCATTTTCCCCATTACTGAAGTCAGATGTTCTAGAAGTGCTCAGAGTTCAGGGAAAAATACCCAACGTAGTTACCCCGAGTTTAATTTTTAAAGCTGATAAACGGAGCTCTGACACAGTCAGCAACAAGCCGTCTTCTTTGTTCATCCAGGCATCAACGCTCAGGCCCGTAAGCTGCAGAAGAGCCGCTCCCGAGTGGCCTCCCTGTTCGTGGACGGCAGCGGGGAGGATGTGGAGGGGATGGGGTTCTGGAGGAGCCTGAGCGAGATGGACCTGTCGGCTATGAGTAAGGAGGCCGGCAAAGCCCAACAGAGCGCGCTCAGAGAGGATCCGGAGGCCGAGGCTGATAAGGAAGTTCTGCGACTCGGCATGGAGAAGGAAGAGACGGAGAGCAGCGACGACAACACCACCCAGTACTCCATCCACCCACCTTTCGATTTCCCTTACTTCCTCCTGCTGCAGGGCTACAGCCACAGACAGGTGAGGCACACACAACTTATTCATCTCTTATTTTACCACAGTAGGTAAAAATTCGTGTACCTGCCTCTCACACAATGATTGTAATAAGTGTTACAGATAATAGACGGATGATTTAAGTTCCCTTCTTTTATTCTGGTCCATCCAGGAGACTGTCAAACCTTACTCTCTGTAAGCGACTTAAAAAAAAGTTGAGTTTGTTTACGGTGCACGCTGGACTCCACCAGGCCTTCTCCTCGTTACCCCGCTTGTTGCTGGCATCCTGGATGTAATCAGACACTGGGGGTTGTCTCGTTTTGTATCCTCGGGGTGTCACGACTGCGTAACTCTGTTGGTCTCAACTAAATATTACCAAGAAAGCATTAAATAGATGCAACAACATAAGTAGAAATACAAGACACAAAGTCTATATAAGATCTGAGTATCTTTATTCTTCTTCCTGGTCTGAACCCTCTTAGACAAGCTTTCAGGTCATTTCTTTAAGTAGTCTTCAGGAATAGTTCCTCAGGCTTCCTGAAGTACCTTCCAAAGCTCTGCTTTTGTTCCTGTCTCTGTCCAGATGATCCCACGGGGCTGAAAGGATTCATCCCTCCATCAGTTTCCACTCATTTCCAGTCCAGCTCTTACGTAATGTGACATATGAAAGCCGCGAGCCACTCTCCCAGTTAGACCGTTTCAATCGGCTGAAGGTGCAGATGATCCCACAGGTCCTGCGTCAGGTCTTTGCTGGATTTCTTCCTGTTTGTAAAAGATGTCACGTTCCAGGCAAGGCGGGCTTCTTTCTCTGTTTACATAAAACATAGCAAGTATTACAGAGAGGTGCAGACAAAGCATTAGAAAGTACAAACAAACTTTAAAAGTTACCGTGTGATTAACAGTTGTTTTAACAGCAAACACCATGTTTCATTCTGGGAACAGAAGAAGACCTGAACCCGGACCACCTGAAGGATCTGATTTAGATCTAGCTAACTCTTAGCCACACATCAGCGCTGATTATATCAGGAAATAAATAGGAAATATTTATACAAAAAAAAGTCTAGCACTTCAGGACAACCGCTGTGTCCTACAGGACAACATCTGTGTCCTACAGGACAACACCTGTGTCCTACAGGACAACACCTGTGTCCTACAGG
>JBAMHV010000007.1:20380371-20424033 GCA_037177535.1 Pseudomugil gertrudae
ATATATATAAGAACATTTTTATCTTTTGATTCCTTCACCTAAAATCATGTTTTGAAAGCCACATAATATGTACACTATTGTGTTCAAGTCCTTTCAAAGCTTTTTGTAAAGAAGAAACTTTTTTTTTTCCTTCCTGTCTCTCCTGAATCGGAGGCATCGCTCAGTCATGGCCTTTGACTTTCATCACACTTTATCAGGTTGAGCAGAGTGGCCTTGAGTGACTTACCTTTACTTCTCTTGCTTCCTCTCTTCATCACCGCTGGGGCGCTCGGTATAGTCATATGCTCGTTTCCCAGGCAACCAACCAGGACCCTTGTCCTGAGAGGGCTGACAGACATTGAATGGAAGAACATGAAACAGTGGATGCTCTCACAAAGCACCCGCTGCTTTTATTTATAGATTGTAGCATTACCTGTAAGATTTAGTGATACAAAGAGCCGTTTAGTTTTTTATTCTTTCCGGCAATATTGCCTGCTGTAACATTTTTCCTCACTAGAATTGCTGCAGAATAGGCTGCATCCCCCTTGGAGGAGAAAAAGGCTTAATTTCTTTTTTCCCCTGGTACAACATGTAAGCTCCATTAATGTAAAGAGGAAAATTTGAGGCTTACAAGAAGTAAAAAATGAAAAACAAAACTCAGTGGACTGGCACTAAGAGAGAACACTGTTGTCAGTTGTCTAATTAATCAGTTGGAAATGTGATGTTCTGGGAGTGAAGTGGGAGCAAAAACAAGAGAGCGAACGAACAATAAAAATCTTCAGGCTCACAGCCCTTCACTGGGGTTTCGTATAATGTTATTGTTTTGATCAAAAGAAAAGGACAACTGCAAGTAAGGCACTTAGTGTAAAGTGCTTTGCTTTTTCCATCCCTAGACAGGTGATATCACACTTGAGGAACACAATTATGTTCCCACAAAGCATCAATAAAGTAGGTCATGATGGAACGTAGGACGGGGGTCACTTGTATTTTTGGGATGCCCCTCAAAGCAGTGGTGTTGCTCTCCAATAGGAGGCGCTGTTTTCCATCTTCTAGTCAAGGTTGATACAGACTATCTGCTGAACAGGGAGATTATTTCACTGATTTATAAAGAGCAGAAGTCAACGGGCCAAGTCACTTCCAGATCTGACACAAGCATCCCAGTGTCAACACGAATCATGTCCAAACTTCAACTTGGCTTTTTTGGCTCACACCTTGGAAGTCTCGAGAGAAGACCAGCTGTAAATATAGTCCACAGATTTGGTTTACTCTAGTGAACACAATTTTATGCTTTCTTTGTTTTTTCACTATAAAAATGAAAAATTCTACTGTTGAATTTTAGCAGGGTTACATATATAGCTGGGCTAAATTTCCAGGCTTAGAAAAGTTACAGGGGCAGTAATAGTCTTTGGACAGTGAGTAGCTAGTAAAAGCAAACATTTTTATAGCAGACAACCCATTGATTTTCCTTTTGTCAATTTATTACAACATTTATCAAATCAGTCTTTCCCTGTTTCAGAGTATGTATATGTCCTGTTCTTTGCCAGGATCCAACAGTGGAAAGCTGCTGTAACTCTCCTGTGCTGTAGTTTGACCCTAACGTATCGTGTAGCTCCGGCTGCAAAATGCAACCAAACTGCACTTTTGTTGCTATCTATCTTTTTTTCTTTTTTTGCAGTAGGGTTTAAACCACAGTTTTATCATTAACTTTAGAGTGGAGAAAAAGTGGTTTGAGTTACACTAATGAAACTATCACTACCTTGAGACAACAAGATGCTTCATTATGGCTTTATTATTGCTTGGCTAACAAGTGTTACATTCATGGTCCAAACTGTGGTAAAATTCTCCTCAATCATATTAAGAAGTGTTTTAATATTTTTTCCTTTTTGGGCAGAACCATAAGCATGTTAAAAACAATTTATTGTACTCAAAATACTTCAGAAAACCCTGAATAACCACCAATGCATTACTTTAAACTCCCCAGTGCATTTTACTTGCATACACATACACCAATGAGCACATGTAGGGCTGTGAGATCACGCATCTACAAGGAAAATACCTTGACATGTGAATCATACAAGCTGTAATAAAGCTCTACTTCTTTGACCATTGCTGTATAGCTTTTGGTACAGCGTTGCTACAGCAACATTACTCACAGTGAAGTCAAGTTGTTCCTGGAGGCACGCTTCATGTTTCAAGATTATGATAAGGTGTTAAACACCAAAGACCTGATGCATTATCGACAATATAATCCAAGCTGAAACAGCTTAGCAGGATTGTTGATCAGATTCAATTCAAGTTGTGATGTTAGGTACATCCATCATAAGTTTAGACCATCGTTGAAATGTTGCTATAAACTAAGGCTCAATCTTTCCTAAAAACTTGGCACTGCAGCAATGTGCAGCAGTGTTAACATTGATTCTTAATAAAAGAGTCTTACAACAAATTTTTAAGGCAATAAAAATTTTATGGTTTCACAGATTTATCTGGCAGCTTCATTTGATCTGTTTTTCTTTTGTGAAGAGATACAGTAGTGGATGAGTTGTTGAGTGTAGGGCAGACAAAACAACCGGAGATTCCCCTTTCATTTTTTCCTGGCACAAAAGTGTACTCCACATGAGATTTTTTTCATTGTTTTATGGGAAGGGATTATGAAAAGAACAAAGATGGAAGGACCAAGGCTTTCTTTTGACAATCTGTACAAAAGTTTTTAGTTCATCCAAATTGAAAACAAAAAGAAAACACACTCATGCATTGATGCTACTCCTCTAACTGTCCATCAAAAGGTGAAGAGGAAAAAAACACACCATCAGAATGGCACAAGAGGGAAGAGGAAAAGAAGCTGGAGTAAAGACGTGCGTTCTTAAATTCGGCTCTTGTACTCTAGATTAGGAAAGTTGCAGTGCTTCAGTTTCTTAGAGTAACCCTGCGTTTTCCTGTGATGAAGCCTTAAAGATCTGAAAAGCATCAAGAGACATTTCTAAGAGAAGTGTCTTCAGTTTTTATTCATGTTCCTTCCCCTTTCCTTTTCAAGTGAGCTGCAGCTTCAGAGAAAGGACGTGTGGGAGAGAAACACAGAGAGAGGGAAAGAAAGTGGAAGAGTTTTCCAATAGAAACGAAGCACGTTGAAGTAGACTCCTCAGCTGGGCTGAGGCTGTCACCCTTCTCAGTTCAAAACACTCTGCCATGCAAAACAGCCACAAGTCATGAAAACATTTTATATGACTCCTCTTTGAACATTAGCTAATTTCATTCAAAAGCAGGTTATATGACTTCAAACTCTGACAAATTTTTAAAAAATGTCTTAAAAATCCTTTTCCAAGCTCCAAAAATTCAGGTGAATATAATGAAATTTGACCTACTTCCTGCTCAGAATTTAGCTTGCTGATTTATTTTCCCCCCCTTGTCAATAAGGATCATTGTCTTACTTACTGGCACCCATCGAGGAGTGAATTTGTCATAACCGCAAGCATGCATCGCAAACACACACGTACACACATGCACGCACACATGGTTCTCATATTCAGGAGGACAGCTGCAGGGGTGTGGAAGCCTTGGGAAAATGGATCATGGAATCAAGCCAATCAACTTCCTCTGTAGCCGGCACCTGTTTGTCTGTATCTGCTCATGACAATTTCACAATACAATGATTGCAAAAATGTGCAAGGATTAATCCACATATACTGAGTAAACATTATAGATTACTGTCAGCAACGAGCCTTTTCTACACATCTTTTTATTGAAGTCATGCAGTACAGTAAGTAGGTATGATTTTCCGCTTGCATGTTTGTCACTGAGGTTTATTCAACAGAGATTATGCAAATTTCAGTCTGTTACACATCTTGGCCTAATTCACTAAACCCTGTTCTAATTAAGACACACATCCACCACAGAGAAAACCACACACACACATAAATACACACTCACACACTGCAAACATAACCTTTAAATATTACCCTTGACCAAAACAACATAGATAAAGAGATGCTGAAATGAAGACAGCTAATACACCTTGATACTTTTGCCACTTTGACACCAGCACAATCTGAGACTATGAGTGTGTGTATACATGCATTCCTGCGTACATCATGAAAAGCTGTGCATGTACATGTGTGTATGAGCTGAGGGGGGTGGGGGGTATACGATCTTCTCTGAAGCAGCCCAGGCATCAGCACTCAATCATCCCAGATCTGCCAGACGACACCAGCAGTGAAAACACATTACCCGTGTCGTGTCGCCTCGCCTTCTTCTGTTGTCTTCTCTTTATTATATTTAGAGCTGCCTTGCCTCAGGGTCAGGTGACAATCTGCATTCTCTTTCTGCAAGTTTTCTCAAAACTGTCTGGAGTTTTTTTTTTTCCTGCATTTCATTTTTCAACATTTTTCGTATCTCCCTGTTAAAGGGGAGCTGTTGATGGTTTTTAATCCCTACATGAGTCCCTTTGCAGATGACTCTGCTGGCATGGTGTCAGAAAGAAACTAACAGAGAGCAGTGCTGCACATTAGACAAAAGATGAATACCCTCAGAAGGGAAAGAGGGAATAGAGGGAAGAGGCAAAGAGCCCATTTGAAGTGCTTGTCTAAGTTTTAGTAAAAAATGAGTTCTTTATAGTGGCATATAAATATATAAATGAAACACTTAAAGACATTATGAGGCACTTTCATTCTCTCTGCCTTTTGTGTGCTGGTTGAGGTGGGAAGCAGAAGGGAAGTAAACATATCTGCATATCTGAGTCATTGGTTCCAAGGGAGCTGTTATGGGCTGTCTCTCCAAATCTCTTCTCTGCGTTGCTTATAGCCCACCAGCAACAAGCGTCCCCCCCTCTCCTTCCCTGTGCCGCTGATGCCGGGTCAGATATTTAAACTTTCTTACAACGGATGTGGCTAGATCTGAGGGTGCCACATCTGACTTCAGAGCTCCTGATTTTAAATGGCTGTGTAAGTTTTAGAGTATCTTTTCTCGGGTTTGAACACATATGCCCACAGTGTGCAGCTGAGGAAGGCGGTGTGTGTGTGTCGCAGCCATTTAGTGTCCAGTTGACAGTAAGTTGGCACAGTTGGTGTAGCAGAGTGGGCCAAGACCGGTCAGGCCCTCTGTCTCCACGGTGGACATCACCTGGACGAACGAGCACACCAGCCTGTAGGCTACATCTGAGGAATCAGAGTAATGGCATCAACTGGCAACAATATGGAGACAGGAACATTTGAACATTTTGTGTCTCTACCTGCCTCACAGCATGAAAAAGACAAGATCATGGTCTGCAACGCTTTTGTTTTGTTGCTATTTTTCAATATTGGAAATGCAACCTAACTTTTATTTCTACCAAACATTTGTGGCTAAATACAATTCTGCTAAAATAAATACAGCACAGAAAGTAAGACAATTTGTATTTGGTTAATTATTTTTCACATTTAATAATAACATTAGTGTTTTATTAGTGGGTAGAAAATTAGGTAGAAACGGTAGGGACGTATCCCCAGCAATATCCAACATCTACTCAGCTGTCCTCATCACTTTCCATCACACAGAACACCTGGGAAATCAGCGTCCTCTACGGACGATTTTTGTAATTTATGCATACATCACTTGTGCACGCTTGTAAAAAGATCAGAAAGCTTGGATGTCCATTGAAATCCCCATTGAGAGTTGTCTTTACCAGGAAAATTTGAACAATGCCACAGAGTTGTTGTGAATTTCACTGTTCCATTTGAAGAAGCGAGAAATCGTGTAACTGGAGGAAAATTTTATGTTTCCTGTGAAGAAACACTAGAAAGCAGTCTGGATTTGTGTGGTTGATCACAAACTAGAGGCCTGTGTCCTGGCACCAGTTATGCAGTGGTGGCTGTATGATGACACCAAAGAAACTATAGCCCATCTGTGGACATTAAGGTAAAGCTGAAAGATAGTGGTCTGAGTACGAGGCTGCAACAAGTCTATAGCTGGAAAATTGTCAGGATAAGCACTGGCACTCGACACAAAGATGTCACAAAAATGTTTTATATGGTTTGTCATGCAGATTAAAAAGACCTTTGGAATTTGCAATAAGTTCCTTTTTCAGATTCTTGAAATATAGAAAAAAAATACAACACATGTATATATAATGTATGTATGTATATAATTGAGAAAATATAATGTAAATACGCTGTTATAGTTGCCTTTTGTTTATTTTAACAGTAATTTAAAAGTCACAGAGAAAAAAAACACACATATATAATAACAGTGGTCAATAAATAAAAAATGTTTGAAAACATGCACCAATGTGTAATGCTTACTGGCGAGAGAATTAAAACTGGTGGGTGGTTCAGACGAGGCAGGTGCTTAATGATAGACTGAGATATATAAGCTTTTGTTCTACAGTATGACTTATGCTACAGATCTTATTGAAATGTCACCATAGTCATAATATGGCACACTGAAAAGTTTAACCGGCCTTAATATACTGACTAAAACTGGCTCTTTTGATTGTTACCCTTTGCTGTCAAAAGAGAAAGAAAATAGACCATTTTAATTTTAACATGATGTCACAATTAAGGTTTCCTCTAACATCCCACATTCTGTGTAGTTACAGTGAGTCAAAGTGATCACAAATAGATTTTCTTTTATAAATTACTATAATGAGGTACTTTGGAATGACAGTCTATCACTGTGTTAACAGTTCTATCTCTTAATGAGCATTTTTCTTTAGAGTTAAGTTAAATCCTGGATTTCTTATACTTATATTATATACTTATATTTCTTTTAAAATCATGATTAAAGAAATTAAGTAAAACAACCTTGGATTCAGATTTTTAAAAAAGTTGTCGTCAATCACTGAACAGAAGAGTTTATATTCTTGTTCACATGTCCTATAATAAACTTATAATAAACTTATAAGCGCAATGAAACATGACTTTCATGTGCTAATGTTTGAATCATACGTAATGTATGTTAGTTGTTCCATAGAAGCACAATCCTTACAAGTTGTAGCTTGTAACGTTGACTAATCAGCCTGTAATTCTACACAAACTGGTATTTCCTCAATTTTTGTGCTAAATTTAGAATAGATACCATCAAGTAAAAAAGTCATGTACAGTTTTTTTCAATACTTTGATGCTACATGAAAGCAGAAATGTTAGCTTTTGTCCCTGAGGAGCAGGCTACAAGTAGTGAATACAAATAGCTGTACAATTTGTGCGTTAGAACATAGTATAAATTAAATATAACAGTAATAAGAAAGTGTACTAGTTTACTAATAATGGTAGGGCTACATAAATTTAAGGACAAAAAAAACATATTCTCATTCCTTACATTGTTGCAGCATCTGGATTCATTAACTGTTTGAAATTCTCCATTTTGGCCCCTGTCTTTTCAAGCTCTTTCTACAAAGCAAGCCAAGGCTTCATCTATAAATATATGGGCCAATTTAACTTGTAGAAAAAAAACTCTTGACTAAGTTTCAAACCTTCAGCTTTGTTGTTGTTTAGCATGACAAATGAGTGCACGAGTAATGTAACAATAATGTAACAATATGAGGAAAGTTTATTTGTACAGCATCTTCCATATCCAGGAAAATTCAAAGTGCTTCACATAAAAACAGCAAAAGCATTACAGATGTTGTAAAGAAGAATAAAAACAGGACAAATCAAAATAAAATCATAAATCAAATTAAAATCATTCTAAACTTATTACTCATATGAAATTATGCATTAATGAAGCTCACATAAGAAATTACCAGAACAAAAGCAAGATCAGATAAAGTTACTGTGCAGATGTCATTTATAGTAGCATGAAAAAATACATGTTTTAACCTGGATTTAAAGGAAATGTATCATGCTTTTAAACCCTTCCTTTTAACATCTAAATTATTCATTTATTCTCAGTGTAAAGTACAACTGCAATGCTTTGGTCTGAATTTCTGGTTATACTCGCTCCACACACACACCTTGTAACCCTGTTCTGAGGTGCGTCTTCAGAGCGACTCGTTTTAGTCTCTTTAAATGTGAACGAGGCCTGTCATGCCCCGCCCCCCTTCAGGTCACAGAAAGCTCACCTCTACCCTGTTCCGCCATGTTTTTAGCTTGATAGCAGCAATATGCTAATCTCCTGGCAGAGAAACATTTTATTTTAGTTTACTATAAATGTCAACGTATCAGATTCACAAATTTGATTACCTGGAAGTCTACGACCTTATTTGGCAGACCCAGCAAATACTGTGACCTAATTGATAAAGAAACGTAATAGAGAATAGAGAAAATTAAACAGACTAAAAAAATATGACCACAAAGAATATAAAGATATATGCGCAGCATCAGGGTGGAATAAATGTATATTTCCTGCATTCCTAAACACTTAAAAGTGCACAAAAACATGTATTTAAGGGCTAAAAAGTGGATTTTGCATGATATGTCCCCTTTAAAAGTGTCTACATGTGGTGAAAGCGTTATCTGTATGGCAGTTGCTGGCTTGCAGCATAACAGCTAAACGCTGCTTCTCCATGTTCAGTCTGGACTCTGGTCTGGACCAGCTGACCTGAGTCTGGATCTCAGTGCTCTGCTTGGTTTATGTTCTTTGAACAACAGTCTGTGGTTGTTCAACACTTTCATTCATCCAAAACTAACCGTGCTTTTCACAGAAAAGTAAATCAAATTCAATTTTAGCTAGGTTGTCTTCCAGTTTCCCTTACTATTCAACATATTTTCTTAACATTCAGATGGTTGCAAAGCTTCCTTCAATAAAGAGAAAAGGCTGCATTGTAAATGTACAACCCCCCCCCCAAAAAAAAAAACATTGTTGAAAAGACACACAATAACACCCACTAACATCTGGCTTGTAAGCTTAAAATCTGTGTTTAATTGGTATACCCTTGTCAAATATGCAGTGGACGTGGGTTTTAATCAGCTCCAGCTTCAGTTAATACCAGTGGGAACACCTGGGTGTTTTCTCATTGAACAAAGTGCGGTCAGGTCAACAAAAAAGAAAAAAGAATTGCTTTTATTTTCAGAAACACACAAGTGTATTGCTTCCATTCATGTTGTAGTGACACGCCTGCCCACTGGGATGTAGACATACTGGGCTGGGTAGCCTTCAGAATGCTGGTAATACACCCACTGCTGCATGCAGTGGGAAAAGCTTTGTTCAAATTCTTTAAAAAGGTCTTCCAGCAAGGAAACATGTTTTTACAGCTTAATTGTAGTTTTAAAAATGGCATAATTGCTTTTTAAATAAAAATGACATCTTTACTGAGTGTTACTTTTGTGTTTCTAACCACTGAAAGTGTGTATTCAATCAGCCCTTTCTCATAATATCTGGAATCAATGGAGAAAGATGGTAATAGTAATAAAGGTTATAGTAAATGTTCATCATCCCAGTGACCATGTTAATCTATTTTATATAGTCTACAGTTTGGGGTGGGCCGAGTTAGCCACTAAGATGACATTATGTAAATATATTACATGGTTATGTAAACAAGTGAGCAGAGAAAAGTCTGGATTACTGATGCAGCTTTTCAGGGAGTTTAGGAGCAGTGTCCTCTGTGGGTGAGAACTCCCTCTGGTGTGAACCCAGCAAACTTTTTTACAAGCACAGAAAAGCTATGTGACACACTGAAAGCAAAGGGGAAATCCAAAAAAAGGCAGAACCTATGCTGTAAGTGTTACCACTGTACTCATAACAAGATGTCAAAGGAGGTCGCGAACAAATGAAACTTTCTTAGTGTATGTTACCTGAATTTCTCCTTAACCTCAAGGTCTTTCTCTCATTTGTTTCTAACTTTTTCTGTGTGGTTGTGTTTGTTAGTGTGAGTTGCTTTTGGTCAGTGAGAGGACTCTTCGCTGTGGCTGTCACCCCCAGGACCATGCTCATACAACAGGAATAATGAGCAACTACTCTGTTCCTTTGCAGCAAAAGCCAAACAAGGTTTACAAGAGAGACTGACTCCTGAGGTCAAAGCAGAGTGCCGGTTCACTCTCTCTTCATCTCCCATGTGCACACTGACACACACACTTTCTAATTTCTTACATATGTCCCCGGTGTATAAGGGTCACCATGGCAACTTGGTGTTCTACAGCAAATGATTGGGATTTTTGACCAAACTGTATTGATCTACATGATTTGATGCCCGCTCCAGAGAAAAATCTGGTTCTCCCTTGTGATCGATCTAAAGAAAATCCTGGACATAAACTTGATGAAATGATACTCTTGAGAAATTCTACGTTTATGTTCTGTGTTTAAGTGTTATTTTTAGCCTGTTGCTTGTTCCATTAGATCATTCTCAATGCATTTGGTTATGCTTTGTATACTGAGTGTGTGTGCGTGTGTGTTCCATGGGTACTTCCTGTGGTTATGTGTGTGCATCAGAGATGATTCATGAGTTTCAGTGTTGCTGCACATTCACACTCTAAATTTGCCTTTTTCCAACACTTTATGTCACATTCATAAATATACAAACGCGCACAGACATATGAGCTGTTGCACTTAGAGTTCCGACTCCCACACAAACAAAACCAAGCGCAAATTTGTTTGTGCTTTTTAGGGTAACTGACACAGATGAGACAAAAATATCTGTTACATTCACTCACTTAGCTTCTTCTTTTCACTAGCAGCTCATGGTCATGGGTGTAAACATCATGATCACATAGAAAAGCATACAATGTGAGCAGCATTTACTCAGTGGTGTCTTATCAATTCATTCTTAACAGACAGGAATTTTGTCTCTTCAGTGCTTCACAGGTGTTTATTGGTAAATCCTGCATCACATTTTTGTGTTTAAAGGTTGTTTTTCATTGTTCGGGAAATGCTAGATGTTCTTCTGTGCACATGGAGTGTAGCAGAAGTCACTGTGAACAATAGTCTACAGGAAGTGAAAGTACCTGCAAAAGCACAAAAGTTTGACAATATCAAGGAGGATAGAAAATAATTAGTAAAATTCTGAGAAATGTTTTTATTCTTTATCAAAGTGAGGAAATCATTCAGCAATCAGACAAAGCAGCGGCGATATTAGCAGTCTGTGCCTCACCTTATCACTGTCCGCATTGTTATCGTAAAGGGGAAAGTCCGCACACAGGAAACATTGCAGTTCTGTTACAGTATCCATTGACATCTCAGTCAACAATTTTCCTTTTTCAAATGAAGCCACAACTTCCTCATTGCTGATTTTCCTCGCCTTGCTTTTTTTTTTTCCGAACGTTGCGTCACTGGGTTGTGGCTTTCTCACTACTCTCAGTGCACAGGAAGTGTGTAGTGGCAAAACAGGTCCCTGTCACTGTTTCCACTCCCCAACTGAGGACCACAGATCTAAATTTAACACCAATAACAAGATCACAGGTGCCCAAAAATACTCACTTCCACATTATAGGGGTTCAGTTTAACTACACTGAGCTATTTATACATAAACATGTTAACATGCTTATGTCTGGGCCAAGGTTTAAGTTTACTGTGTGACGCAGTTTGCCAAAAAGGAAACAACTTAAGCCAATTAGCAAGCTTGGAGTTAGACCAAAGCTAGTCATGTTTGGACGATTAGCCTCTAAGGCGCAGTGATGATCATGGTAATGAACTATTCCAAGAAACAGATGGAGTGGCACATGTCAAAAAGCCAGAAAATTTTGACGCAAATATGGTTGTGAAATTTATTGGCTTAATTTTTTACTTGGGTTAAAACCATGTCCAGGACAAATGAAAACAACTTTCACCTGCTTCCAACAGAAAATATGCACACGTTGATTTTAGTCATGGTTGAAAAACCAGATTTGAGGTTATAGCCCAAAAATCTGCTCTGATAAAGTGTCACGTGTGACCAGTTATTCAGACTATGCAAAACAGAAACTACAAAGCAGACTTTTTCTATAAATGGGATGTAGTGAAATACAGGCAGTGAATGGAAAATTCAATATTTATAGACATAAGCCAGAATTTCAGCTTTCAGACACTCAGACGTAGTCATAAGATGACTAAACACATTTAAATTATACCTATCAGGACAGCAACAGATTTAAAACCAGCCTTTTCATATAGGGCAGCACTGTCTTTGTGTCCTTGGTACTTTGGGGCCTTAACTGAGCCTACCACTGCGAACTGGCAGTGCACACTCTGTATCACTGCAGCAGAGATGAGGGGGTTGAGAAAGAAGCCACTAGACTTGGACCGCAGCCACAGCAAGAGAGGATTTTTACTCCAGCTAAAGTTACACAGTTACCCTAACCTAGTGACTGTGTCTGCCAACTCCTTTTGGTTGAAAGCAGAATGCAGTGGTGGAACGATTATCTGAGCACCGTCGAGTCACATCGGTCAAAGTCTGGTCTCACACAGACGTTTGCACACTGAACTAATGTCAAACTCTACAAACTGTGGATTTGTTTGTCTAAAAAAACCGAAAAATAAACAGAATAAACGAGAAAAACTAGAAAATTGGATCCCTAGCTACACTATCATCATCTCTTTCCTGATGTGAGCCCAGGTTAGATTAGTGTTAGTGCTCAGTGGCTTTTGAAGGAAAGAGATTAGATCTTTTGTCACTAGTAAAAATGAGCCAAAGGGTCTGCTATAAATAGTCAGATTTACTCCACCTCACTACTCAGAGCTCAGCAGGAGTTCAGGCTCAGGAGAACAACTTAGAGGCTAGGGTCAGTGTGTTACTATGGTGACATGGCCACGGCAGTTTATGTGAGGGTGTATGTGTATGGTGAGCTTCAGTGTGTATGCAGCCCCCTCAGTGCGTCTCCAGCAGCAGCAGCAGCCAGTCTCACAGCCCCTGCTGAAGGAGAGCATGTTGGGTAACAGCAGTCTGGAGTTCCCCTGGACTTCCTCCAGACCTCCCTCCCTTCTCTACTGATTCCATCCCACAGTTCTCCCTCTCCCTTCTCACCCACCCACTTCCACTTCTTCCTGCTGTTTCTTTCACTTAGGATAGATTTGTGTGTGTGCACGTTTGGTTGGCTGTTCCCAATAGCTCATGCGGAGCAACTAGTGGTTTATTTGTCCTAATCACAGCTGATCATCTCCTTTTGACATGTTTAGTGTTTTCAATACCACTCACACGGCTTTTGGATAGTTCTTCCATTAACTCCTACATGCACTGGTTCCCCATAAATACATTATGTACATCTGATCCCAGTTTAGCGTTTGTCGTCTCAGCATCTCAGCAGCTGACTCATTTTCTTTCGTTTCCCATCCTGAAAATGAGAAATGAAGCCAGCTTTCAATAACAGTTTGTGTCTATTTGTGGCTCTGGCCAAGCCCAGTCAGACTACCATCATCCACACTGTCGTCATCCCAGCAAAAAAAATATTGGGCAATGGATGATGACATGTTTGGTTCAAAGTGTGTAGCGTCTTCTGTGGGGGGTTGTTAAAGTGAAATGACGCTCAGAAATCCCTACAAAAAGATTTATGATAATTCAGGTTCTGCCTGTATAACAAGATAAACTATTTAACATTCACTTTCACAGTTGGCTCCAAATTAGCCTCTTTTTTTTGTCCTGAATAGAAACATGACTTCCCCAACTGTCATTTTCTAAATACAGTAAAAAAAAGTCAAGATATGGAATGGTGACATATAAACAGGGGGTTGTTACAAATGGAAAAATGTCAACAGGGCTGCACAGCTTCTTAAATGCCTGTCTTAGCATGTTTACCTGCACCCACTCCATTCAGCGCATCGCCTTGTGCCAGAAGAACATGCCACTGCACGCTTCTGCCACAAAAGCATGCATACTCACCCTGCCTTGCTCTGTGCGATGACAAAGCACAGCGTCAAAATTTCCAAAAGCTCTCCTCCCATTTTCATCTCATTTCATTCAAATGAAGAAAAAAATAGTTTCAGTGTAACAGGAAATCATCAGGTTCACACTCCAAATCATTTGTAAGCTTTTGTTGTTTTATGGGAGGAAAAAACATAGAACATTAATTTAAGGAGTAGACTGAAAAAAAGTCCCCATTTTTTTGTTTGGCCTGTTAGCTGAGCAGTTGAAATAAAAACGTGTTGAGCATTAAGTTTGATTCCCAGCTGGTTAGAAAGTCTACTCTCATGTTTTCTGTCTCGCTTCACTATTCAAAACGTCCACAAAAATAAATATAATTTATACATATTCACATGCTGCGTTAGAAACAGGAAACAAAGAGTGATGTAGAAACAGCTAACATCAGCTAAGTAAGGTCATTCATTTGTTCATAGTTTATATCAGAGCTTAAGATAACGTGTGGCTGAAATGACTTAGACCTAACTTTATTGATAAGGATAAATGACTTGAACTGGATCTTTTTATATGTCTGGCCTGCTTAAAACAAGACCACATAGTGTAGGATGTCTGAGCCACTGACAGAGAACAAAACACAGACAACTTCCTCTTTCCACCCATCAGCCTCACTGCTCTCTGATTCTTTTCTTCCTTTCATTCTGTCGTTTCTCCGACTAAGCCCAATGTTATCACGGAGCAACGGATGTGATGTCACTTCCTGTTTGGTTTTCAGCTGCGCTGCCAGCAACTGAGGAAGCAGCGGCTAGATGACAGCTGTGAATGCTGCTGGAAACATGCAAATAAACGGGGTCAAAGGTTGGAGCTGGCTGATTGTGAGTGTTTTAAGCTCTCACAGCTGCTTTTTCAAACCACATTAGAGTCACTTCACTTTTTTCTTTTCTTTTTATGTTGTTGCATGATGTTTGGATCATTTTAGGTTCATCATAGGCAAGCACATAGCTCTTGCAGGTGCCATTAAATCCACTTCTGGAAACTACACAGGTTCAGAAATCACTGTAAGCAAGGCCACATCGCTGAAGGACTGTGCTATTCTTATTTACTGTATTCTATATATCCTGTTATATCTCTTCAGCCAAAAAGAGCAGCAGTAAGAAAACTTTAACTCCTTTGCCTCATCATCTGTCGTTAGTTGAGAGTCTCCCAGTGACAGACAGGCAGGCGCTGTGACACCCAGCCCTGGTAATAGAAGGCAATTATAAGCCCTGGCGAGAGCTGTGGCAGTGGGGAAAACTTTTATACAGCCCCCCTCCTGGGGCGCTGACATGCAGACACACTGAAATTAATTGCTACAAAACATCAGACGAGTTTGACGCACACATGCGCATAGTCAAACTCCTGGAAAGGAGAAGGATGAAACAATACACATCATGCGACGTTGCATTGATGCTCGTGAGGAGGAAGAAGACGAAAGAAAAGGCAGCAAAGAGAAGAGGCGAAAAAACAAGTAGATCCCTTCCAACAAATCATGTTTTCATCTAAATAAAGAAGCCAAAGACAATAGACTCGGGTACCTTGGAGACCAGGAGGACTATTTCTCCATGGCAACGAGTGTAGTGTGTGACAATGCCGCAGTGCGAGGGTTTGAACTGCTAAAGCTGTCTGGGAATGCAGAGATAGATGGGAAGAGAGACAGAAACTCAGAGAGTGAGACCCACGGAAGATGTCGGTGTGCTCATAATGAGAACACACACTGTCACAATCCCACTGCGAGAAAAATAGAGGTTCATGACTTTCCAACTCACCCTATTTTCTTTCTTTGTCTCTTTAAGTCAATACAAAGAAAAAATCATAACTAAATTATGACATTAAGACATATTATGTTACACACAGTGCAAATCCAGATATCCCCACAGGTAAACATTTCTGCGGTGTTGCTATGGAGTTGTGGCCTTCTACAAGATTTATTTTAATTGTAAGGTGTTTTGTCAGGCTTCACGCTGGGTGTGTGCCGTCAGCACTCATGCGGATACTTGTGTTTTTGTCTGTCTTTGTCGTACAGTATGTGATCATGGATGTTTGTGTTCAATATGCCATGCACATGGGGTGTTTGGATAGCAAAACAAACACAAATAATGGAATGAGTTTGTGTGTCTCTGTGACAACCCGTATTAATGTTCTTGTTGAAAGGTGGGCCAAATGATAATGAAAACTTTTCACTTCCTGTTTGAGCACTCCCCCTTTGTGCAGGTGTTAAAAGCTCTTGCTTAATTGAGATAAACGCTTCATGATTGCAGTTTCAGCAGGTGAGTTTTATTTTTGACAAAGGCCTCTGCATATCTGTACTGAACTGTAGACAACTGCAGGTTTCAACAGCGTCCTAACCCATTTTTCTTTGTCAGCATCGCCCGACAACTATCAACATGCAATCTCCTTTGTGTGTCTTTATTTTTATTTGCAGTGCGCTTTATAGAAATTCATTACACCGTCTGCCGCCAGCGTAGGCAGAAAAATATTCCCTCGGCTCAGCTGAACTCTCACCCTCCTTTAATGTAAACACTCCTCACTAGTCACGTTTCTCCCATTAAGGTAAATGCCTGCATTATGTATGAATCTAGTCCTTTTAATCCAGTTGCACCATTAACCTGCACACCCAGTCATTTCCACAGCCTCATGTGAAGAGAGGAGAGCGAGCTCTTACCCCGTTAATTTGTAATAGATCATCTAAATTGAAAGTATTAGTGAAAATTAGATTACTTGTGATTACTGTAATTTCAGCTGCTTTATTGTCTGGCTGCAGCTGAGTTTATTTAACAGAGAGCTGTTTGTGACTCTTCCGTCCAAATGACCCAGAATGACATTTCACCCTGAAGCCTCTGCTCCTGAAAAACCCATCATCCCACAAGCTGAATGCTTCTGACAGTTATTCATTTATTTATTCTTTCCTTATTCCACCTCTTTTTTTTTCTTTTTTCATTGAAAACATGCATTGGGTGTTGTTGTCAGTCATCTCGTCTGAATGCCTCATCAGCCGTCATGCCTGTTGACAAACGGCACTCCAAGTTAAATGATTATCGTATGATTATGAAAGGATTGATGGAGGCCTGTCTCCCCAGCCCTGTAGGCTATCCCACATCGGCAGACTCCAGCTGGGGGTAGAGAGGAGGCTTTGGAGTGTGGGGGTGAGGAAGAAGAGGTGGAAGAGGAGTTTATCTGAATCAACCCATCGTACCTGCCCTCGGGCCCACCTGTCAACAAGACACTAACAGTCTTTCTTACTTTTGGTTGTGTCTTGGCTCCTGCTTTTCCATCACTTCTCTCTGCTTCTGTATCCCTTTCTATCCATGCCTCTCAACATGCTTGTTTCCTTCACTTTACTTCAGCTGTGTGACAACAAAACAAATAATTCTTTCCAGAGCAGATGTGCCTGTCACACTTGACTGTCATTTTTACTTCACAGAAAGTTATTGGAAACTGCTTCGGCCAATGGACTCAATGAGACTATTTGTTTTGGCAACTTCTGATCTTAAATAAACTTCTGAAGAGCTTAAAGGTTCGTGGGTGGGTGTGTTCATCTGTGTGTGTATGTGTTACCTGTTGTGTAACGCCATGTTTGGACAGGTCATTCTTTGAGAGAAAAATTGATTTCAGAGTATGTTTACTGAATTTTCAGAGGCTCTCGGTTCATAAAGAAAAAATAAAACCAAACATTTCTCTCTTCTTTTCCTTTTTTTTGCCATTCTCTCAATTAATGTCAAGGGCCATGATTTGAGCAGGGTGATTGTGTGACTGATGCAATCATGAACCTGCACTGCGTAAAGCTGCTTTTCCATATAAACAGATGTGTCCTGGCAGAGCTCTGTGTCTGTGGACCAAAAGCAAAGTCCAAATTCCTGACCAAATCAAAGGTCTGCTGCAAAATAAAAACCAGTCTGTGAATCTGGATGTTTTCTGTCTGCTAGTTTGTACATGAGTCACACCCATATGCACTAGCTAAAGGCAACAAACCCGTTGCTTTCCAGTCTGGACGCTGAGGCCACATTTTTCTGCCTGCATTGCTCCTTGTCACGTCCTGTCTGTCTCCCTGCCCGCATGAAGACGTAAGCAACTTGAGGAGCACTTAGCTGAGTCAATCAGTTAAAATAAGGTGTTTTTAGTACAACAAGGTCCAGCAATCAGTCAGTGGTGACTGTATCTGGTGAAATTTCTCCTATTGTGAAGGGACTGACAGATGGAGGCTGATTAAATGTTCATTATATTAAACATAAAAAAACATTTAAAAAAAAACAGATTCTTGACAAGCCAAATTTTCTTGTTCTTTTGGTAATGAATCTTATTTAAAGAACATTTACCTAGTTTTTGTAATCTTTTTCTTGTTTTTTAAAGTTTTTGTAGTGTATTTAATCACATTCTTTTCTGCCAGTGAGAGCAAGTGTTCCGATTGGCTGTTCAATGTAATAGAAACAGTATTAATATCAGTCTAAAACTGCTATTAACATGTGAGTTTAAGTCTAAAACTCCCTCTCTGAGCGAGAAGCATGCTTTATTATTATCATGAAACTCGCCCATATTGTAAAGGCAGTGGCAACATTGCAGATATTTTAACTTGAATGTGCAATGATATGGGGTCACATTCCAGTTTGGAGGTTGTGCTTTTGTTTATGTGTCAGAGCAGATGAGGAATGCACTCCTGAGATTTACACCATATAGTATAATCACAATGGTTTCAAACAGCCCATGACACTGAAGCTTATCCTCACAGAGTGACTTTTTTTAGTAGATGTGAGTAATTTGACTTTATTCTTAAAATGTGTGAGAGCTACAAATACACAAAAACAAACTGAACACATTTTTTTCTCTATAGATGTTCCTCATTGGTTTGTTTCAATTGTTTGCTATTTGCCTGGAGGCGTTTTTTGTATTCACAGATGCTGAATTTGAACTGAAACTGAAAATATTTTTATGCTCAAACTCCAGGTTCAGCCTCATAGGCCATATTTCAGTCCCAGGATACACCTTTACATTTTCTGTAACAAAGGTAAATAACACAGGTTAACAGTCTGTTTGGACTAAATGTTTGCTGCGTTGGAAACAGGGGAGCTATGAGGACAGTAATGCCACAAACAGACTTACTAAAATGCAACATCACAGCTGAGAGTAGCTTTCACAGGATGTTTAAATTATTTGATGTGTCACATTCACATTGTAATTCTGTAATCAGTTGGTTACTTGTTTCTGCAATAAGATAGTGAGTATAATCAGTAGTAGATAACATTAAAATCAGCAGAAATTATTCTAAGGTTATCTACTTTTTTGCTTCCTGTCATATCAGCCTCAATGCATCATTTCAGGCCAAGAACTTGTTTAACTACAAGCTTGTCTCTGTCCAGGTTAAAACTTCAGATCTTAATCTCTGTGTCTTAAGGCAAAGATTGCAACACAGTACGTTGTAACTAATCCAGTTTGTGAGAATAAAACCTCCTTTGACAAAGAATGGTTTCCTCCACAGATACCGCTCATATCAGACAGTAGTACACATAAAAGTTCCCTTTAACTGGATTATCGCTGACAAGTCTCCCATATTGTCATTGACTGTTTTTTTTCAGAACAAATACATCACAGCTGAAAGAAGACAGCATGAGACAAATGGACACTCATGCAGAACTTAACCAGTTCTTTTGTTAAATCTTCATCTGACTACTATAGAAACCTGAAGAATTATCCGCGTCCTCTTTTGGGACTTTAACCTTATGA
The DNA here is from genome assembly GCA_037177535.1 of Pseudomugil gertrudae. NCBI lineage: Eukaryota > Metazoa > Chordata > Actinopteri > Atheriniformes > Pseudomugilidae > Pseudomugil > Pseudomugil gertrudae. The sequence continues at coordinate 20,399,771 of JBAMHV010000007.1, forward strand.
AACATGGCTTGTCTTTGTCTTATGACTGCCACTGGTTGTACGTATGTACTGTACTCTTTAAAGAATGATTTGTTACTTAGAAATGCCTTTTTAAAGTTAATATCCTTCTCTTTGCCAAATAAACTATTGTGCAGTAACATATTATTAAAGCCCCGTTCCTTTTATAGCACTTTCAGGGAAAGTTGTGGTTGTACTGATCATTCAATGTTATCTCCAGCTTGCACAGAGGAATCTTGTTAACTCTAGCTATACTACATTCAGCTTTAAAATTGCCCTCTTCTTGCAAACAGCCACTAACACCCCGTCAAAGTGCTGTTCTAATAGCATATGGATGATCCTCATAGCTATTGACAATCTCCTGTTGGTTTCTTATGCATTAGTTCCAATCAACGGATGTGCTGTTGCCACTGTAGGAGTTTTAACCTTATACCGATATGTAGCTAAAGCGCCTTTGTTCACCATATTGTTAATGCTTCTGGGCATCTGTGTCAGGTTCACTGTCACTCACAGACATTTCCAATCCTGAAAGTGTTTTCTCTTCAAAAAGTTTTGGCTTTTTGGCTCTGGGTCCACTTGTTCCAGATGTGATATGACAATATCACAAGATGTCTCTCATCATGTTTCACCAGACTCTTAAACAGAGCTCTGTGTTCTGTTTCCTCCATGATGTAATATGCAATGGTTTTCCTTCGTTTTCTGAGTTTGAATGGCACTGTAGACAAAAATGTCCTTATTCTTATTGGCACATTCAGTTCTTGCATATAATTTGATGCTTCCATTATATTACAGCTGCTATGTAGAAAGAAAGCATAATAAGCTTGCAAGACATTGACATCCTTTTTTTTTTTTGTTTGTTTTTTTATTCTGTCGGCATGTGTGTTTTTGCTTTTTGTACTTTGTTGGAATTTATTTTGATATTTTGCTTGTTCACTTCTGACACTCTTGGCATTTGTCAATTTTTGACTCTCTGCGGGATAACATGAGATATTCTTTGTTTTCTATACAGGTGTAGAGGATGGAATGGTATCTGGTTGGTTTGTTTCCTTTTGTAGTGTCCATCTTTCTTCTATTTGGGTTGTGTTTACTTTTCTTTTTCCTTTCTCTGTCTTCTCCGGTCAGGTCCAGCAACAAGTATTCATTTAAAATAAAAAATAAAGAATACTGATTACCATGAAGATCTCTGTATATACATATATACATGAAGATCTTCCTGACAAAGCAAATTTGATCAACACAATACAGCAGCCAGACCATCCTTCTGCTTGCTTAAATGCTGGAAAAGACACATTAAAAATGCTACATGTGTTGTTAACATTTTCATACTAATCACATTGATCAGCTGCTTATTAAACTATCTGTTCAACCTTGCATGAGTAGGTATGTGGAAGCGGAAACCGTCTGCTTCATGTTAATGCACCAACCTTAAAGGTCTGACCAATCATGCAGTAGTTCTCAGAGCACCACAAAAACCAGTTCTGCCAACCCAATGTGTTGAGATAGTCTTCAACCACGTCCATCAGAACAAAATGACCAAGTAAAACTTTCCCGCTTCTCCTGGAGTATGTGTCAAGGTTGAGGCTAAACTTAAATTCTTCACCAAACATTAAATTTATGCATTGTTGCTACTTGTGCTAATAAGTCTAAAACAGTTCAAATAAACAGTCATGTTATTTAGATCATTTATTGCTTACCTCAGTTAAAACTTTTCTGGTCTACACAAAACATTGACTAAATGTGTGAGAGTTAGTGGACAAAAACAGTGTTCACTAGCGACCATGACAAAGCTTATAAGAGGAGTTCCCCTTTTAAAGCCCAAACCATGTGACGCTGCAACCTTCTGGACACATCAAATTTACTGACGTTCATTAACAGGGTAGTCTTACATACAGAGAAAGAGAGAGAAAGATTTAAACATGTGCCACGTTTGTGGAAGTCTTAAAACAGCACTATATAACTTCAACCTTAAAATCTGTGTCAGACTTAATTTGATGGCACAATTACATTTATTGTGCACGTATCTGAACCCGTTTTCGCCCAGCAGTGTCTTCACGCAGAGAAACAGCACTTCACAACTTTGTGTTTCAGCCTGGAGCATCCTGTTACAGCTAAGTTTTGCTTTATTTGCTAAGTAATGTTCAGTACTTACTGCATTAAACATTACCATGGCGGATTCAGCAAAGAAATGCAAGAGGACATTATCCCTTAGAGAAGTTCAGTAGTACATCATTAAACGAGCAAGTGCACCCCGACCAGAGCCATCTGATATGGCACCATTCTCTTAGTGTACACCACGCAAACATGAGCACACACCTCAAGAAAATGGTGATGGATGATTCATCACACCATAAGAGTTTCTGCCATATCTCCAGCCCATGGGGTAAACCCTCAAGTGAGCATTCATTTTCGTGAAGAGTTTACTCACTGCAGCCATTGTTTAATGTATCGCTTTCCATTTAAATTCATTTGTGCTTTATCCTTTGATATGTCTCTGATGTGTCACTTAATAAATACAGACATTTCTTTTGAGTATTCAAAACTGAACTTTAAGTGCTCTTTAGTAATCATGCTTAATCATTTTCTGCCTCTGACTGACAGGAAGGAAGATAATTTGGTTCAATTAAGCTTTATTTGTATAGCGCCACTTCACAAAAATGTCATCTCAGGGGATTTTAAAGACACATCAGTTTGAGCCAGTTCATAATAAATAACCTAGTTATAGGAAACCAGCAGGTTGCATTTAATCTTTACTTTGATCCAATCTCCCATCCTGAGCAAGCATGAGACAACAGTGGAAAGACAAACTCCCTTTTAACAAGAAGGTAAAACATCTGGCAGAACTCTGCTCAGGGAGGGCAGCCATCTGCCTCGACTGGTTAGAGTGGAGAGGAAAGGAAATACAGATCAACATGCACTTTAACTTTCATCCTGAAATACCTGCAGAAAAAGGAGAACTAAGTTTATAATGTCAACACTGTCATATACAGCAATGTTTTTCAACTCTGCCCTGCGTGCTTTGGTTCCTTCCATCTCCAGCACACCTGATTCAGGTTAAACTGCTCGTTAAGTTCTCTGTAATGGCTCTCTAATGAGACATTCATTTGAGTCAGGTGTGGTAAGTTAGGGTTACACCTAAAATATGCAGGGCAGTGTTCCCCGAGGACTAGGGTTAAAAGATGCTGATATACAGTATATGTACACATGGAGGAAAAGGAGCAGAGAAATTAAATGGAAGTGCTCATAATGGGACGTCACTATGGCACCACCACTAATGGATGGCTAGACAACCCCGAACTATAAAGTTTGTTAAAAAGGAAGGCCTTAACTTAGATCTTATGCCTCCCATACCCATACTGGGAGCTGGTTCCATAAGAAAGGGGCCTGACAGCTGAAAGCTCTTCCTCCTATCATTTTCTTTGAGACTCTGGAATATTTAAAACTGAAAAATGAGATCTCTGATACGCAATGGAGCTCAGCCATGAAGAGCTTTATACGCGAGGAGAAGAATTTTGAGCTCCATCTTAAATTTAATAGCGAGCAAGTGGAGAGAAGCTAAAACTGGAAAAATATAGTAACTTAATCCAGAGTGATTATGTGTGGGTTACTTATGTACTTATGTTCTGTAGGATTTATAGGAGAACTAAATGATTAATACATAGTTTATGTAATTTTGGTGACATATTAACTATGAGATTTATATAAATCGGTAGGATTTAATAAATTGTGTACTTTTCCTACTCCTTTTCAAACATTTACAATATTTGTTGCTTTGTGTTTCATTTTTAAGTTTTGTTTTCCAAGTACATTTGAGTCATAGTTCAAACTACTTTTAGCTACAATTAAGTTTTCCACCATGTCTGATGATATTACCTATTTATAGATTTATCTATCAGATAAATATGACTTAAACCAGCTTAGTGCGGTCCCTTTAATCCCAATAACATGTTCCAGCCTCTATAAAATGTTGTGATCAATGGTGTCGAATTTTAAGATCTAACGTGATAAGAACAGGAGACTTATCTGAGCCACGAGAAGACCATTAGTAACTTTCACCAATGCTATGTCTGTGCTATGATGAGATCTAAATCCTGACTGAAATTCTTCATAACATACCATTTTTATTTCTAAAAAAAACTTTAAAAACAACAAAGCTGCTGACCAAAGTGCTGTACAACATAAAAAAAAGCATACATACAACAAAATATAGATAAAACAGCTAAAAACACAGACACAGATGACAACTTAAGCCTGCCTAAAAGCCAAAGAATAAAAGTGTTTGTAGGCACGATACAAAATCTACAGGAGACAGAACTTTTTCAGTCATAGCTCCAAGACTCTAGAACATGTTTTAGGGACAGTTAAAAGCATTTGATCAGCTGATCTGAGTGCACGCTGTGGTGTGTGAAGGTGCAGCAGATCCATCAGATACACAGGGGCGAGGCCGTTAAGAGACTTAGAAACAAATAAGAGAATCTTAAAAATGTTCATTTTACAGGAAGCCAATGGAGAGAGGCCAAAACTGGAGATATGTGCTCTGGTTTTTTGTGCCAGTTAAAAACCTTACAGCAGCATTCTGCACCAGCTGCAAGCGGGACAGCGCTTTTTGACTGATACCAATGAATACTGAATGACATAAATCCAGGTGTGATGTAATAAAAGCATGGATCACAGTTTCTAAAAGCCATTTTGATAAATAGGACTTGGTTCTTGACAGCCACCTTAACTGGAGAAAGCAGGACTTCACCACATAATTCATCCAATTTTAGGGAGAGGTTCATTTTTACATGAAATTTGTGATGCTAGGCTTTGTTTCTGTTCAGATGGGCACATAGTTGAGTTGAAACCATTTTTCAAGAATTTTAGACAGGAAAGGGAGGTTGGATATTGATCTATAATCAGTTAACACTTCTGGATCAAGAGTTGGTTTTTCAAGTAAAGGTTTGATTACAGCTGTCCTAAAAGCTACAAATCCTGTTAATAGAGATATATTGTTCAATCCAGTACAAATATATCAACTTCCTTGAATAATCTGGTTAGGATTGGGTCTAAAATACAAGTTGAAGGTTTAGATCAAGCTATTTTTTTGGTCAACTTAGAGAGATGTACAGAACAGAAACTGTTAAGATGGCATGGAGGTGTGGCCAAAATGCAGGCTAAGAGGCACAAAGCATTACGAACGACAAACACTTCATCACATAGCGCTTCACATGGATGGCTACAACAGAGAGAATGCAACAATGAATCAGCACAGAAACCCAAGGAGTATAAATATGCAGAAACAAAAACGAGACACAGGTGGAATGGATAACTAATTGAAACCGGCTGAATTAATGACCAGGAACGAAACTCACAGGGGAGCTAGTCAGGAATATTACAAAATAAAACAGGAAACCAAGGTAGCACAACACAAAAGGGTCAAACCATGACAAAAATCAGGTTCTACAGAGGTCTCTAAAGCTGCTGTAGATTAAATATTATCAATTGTAAGGAATGATATGAGTTTTCTTTCCAATACACAAATCCTGGCTACAGTGCTGACAAGCCTGGGATTGTTCTTGATCTCCTCTATCTCCTCTTACACAGGGCTTTCTTATATACTGTTAAACTTTCTTCCACACTGAGTCTAGGCCAGATGAAGCCATTTCCTTTCCAAGTGCCTTAATATGTATTTTAAAACTCCACACAGTAAATTAAACCAAGGCGCTTCTTCTGACTGGTTATCTTCTTTTACAGAGAAGCAGCATTGTCTACTGTTGTATGCACTAAAACTGCCACTTTCTCAACAAATTCATCAGCCTGTGTCAGAATGGATGTTCTCTATCACAATAACACATGATGTTGTAGGAAATGCCAATTAAATGGATTTCTTACATTTGGTAACAACATTATCAGACAAACATCGACGATCAGGAATTTTCTTCTCAGCCAGTAGTGTGTAGTCAGTCAAGTATATTTAAAAGTTATTAAAAAATAATCAGACAGAACAGGGTTATGAGAAAAGACTGTTAGTTCTTTGCTATCAATGCCATGTGTCACAACAAGATGAAGAGTATGATAATGGGAGTGAATAGATCTGTGAACATTTAGTGAAAAGCCAGTTTAATTTCATTTAAAGGTAAAAGCAATATTTTTATCATCATCATGAATGTTAAAGTCACCCAGTACAATGACTTTATCAGTGTGCATTACTAAGTCTGATAAGAGGTTTGAGAAGTCAGTCAAACTGTGATGGATGTCCAGATGGACGATACACTAATGCTTTTAAGAGTGGCTTCCCCAATTTCTATTTTGGGTGAGATAGACTGAGTGTCTGGTGTTAAAAGGAATCATAACTAATCTTAGGTCTAGGACTGATCAATAGCTCTGATTTAAAGACAGCTGCTACACCTCCTCCACCTGTAGTCCTGAGAATATGAAAACAGTCAAGAGGAGTACATTAAATAATACTAACATGGTCCTCCAGCTGCTGCAGTCAGGTTTCGTTAAGGCAAAATAGATCAAATGATCACTAATCAGGTGATTATTAAACTGATCTGTCACCAATCAGGTGACCATTACACTTACCACTTACTCTCCGTTACCCTAGGTAAGTTATTTGAGCGTCCTGTTAACATTAGCAGCTAGCTAACAGCAGCTGGGCATGGTTGACAGCATCTCAGCTGATCCTGATAGAGGTGAGAACACTGGGAGATGCAAATACACTCTCTTCTGAAGTCTCAAAAATCAGGGGGTTTGAATACTGAAGATGATGAACTGAAAGCGGATGTTTGTGTATACATTGGTTTTCCAACACGATGGGATCACCCACAGACTGTGACATACACAGTTCAAACACAAAAGTGTTTGTGTGACAACCTTTAAATGTTAGCTGTTGCTGTGCTGTGAATGCTGCACTGTATGGGGAAGCCCCATCTCTCAGCATGCTATGTACAGTAGCAGTGACTCATAGGAGCTGAAAGGTCAGGGGTCAGATCTTTTGTTTCATCCATCAAACAAACAGACTGGGGACTCTGAGTCATCTCCTCCAGGGCAAGATGGGGCCTGGTTAGGGTGGGTTTTGTGTTCAGCAATCTCTCTGTGTCACCTACCACCTTCAGGAAGCAACAGGGGCATAAGCAGGTAGAGCAGCCATTTAATGCTGCTACTCTGTTTCTAGGTGACACCAACACTGGTTTCTTCTTCATAGCCTGAAGAAGAGGGGGGTTGCACAACAGGAAGGCATGCCTGCAAAATACCTGCTATGTACAAGCAGATTGTTTTTCAAACGACACTGTGGCCTTGAGCTTAATGGATTCCACAGTAAAATAAAACTTTTGACTATATAATCATACACCCCTAACATGGGACCGGCATTCCACAGCAGCATTCTTAAACCTCTTTAGAAGAAGTGAAAAAAATGATTCAGAGCTGAAACAGCTGGTGTGCTGTAATCTGTATTGTATTGTCATGGCCTGTGATTGATATAAGTAATAGAGCAAGGGTTTAAAAGACTACAACACAGCAAATCAATGTCACATATTAAACATAAGCCACCAGAGTCTCACTGGATCCATTTTTTTCTGCACATCAACCAGTTACATGTCCTTCCCTCATCTTTATACCCCTGATTTCTACAAAGCTTACTCCCCCCTAGTATTTTCAGATATAGCCATGTTTAAATCCAGAGACTTTGCCCTCAATAGTTTAGCACAAGCAGACCTATATCTTTATGTATGTATGAAGCTGTCACTGCATTACAACATAACCTAATATAGTAAAAGATGGCAAAGAATAACCTTGTGAGATGATGTGTACTTTCCTCCTCTTCTAACATGTACTTGGGGAAACATCTGTGCATCTGTGGAACGTTACTCTGACCACCTTTGCGTTTGTTAAAGCCATTTTATTTTTCTGCTTCCTTCCATATCTATTTCTTACTTTTCTATTGTGCTCTCACTTGCTAACGGTTGGGGTTAAGGAAACATGGTTAAATGTATAATTATTTTGTATCTGCATGCCACACATCATATGGTTAGACAGTTTCTAAAACCACATGGTTATGCTTCACACATTTTTGCATTCATGCTCTGCAACTTTTGTCATCATGAAAGCTGCCTGACAGAAAGCAGCAGCCAAGGGACAGTTTACAACAACGGATCGTGACACTACTCTGTTTTGCACAAACCTACTTATGTCACATTTTCTGATGAGGCTGGTAAAGCACGCAGACTAGTAAAACTGTATAAAGCTCAAACACACAAAAACATAAAGTTTTAACAGAAAATAATATAGAATTGTGGCTGTCTTGCATTTGTAAGAAACATTAACACCTTTTGTCAAACTGCATCTAGCCAAGTAGTGAAAGTAATGAATGATAAAGGCCTTTAATTGGAGCGAGTGGAGCAGGAACACAATTCACAATTTCAAAATATCTTTATTAATTGAATTGTTTTGTTTTATGGTTGTCACAGTCTAACCCTTGGAGTGTGTATACAGATAGTCTGAGTCAGTCCTGCAATGAACTAGTGAGCTGTCTAGTGTGTGTTTGCCTGAGCTAGGATTGGCTCCAGCTTCCCCATAATGCTTAATAGGATAATTTGAGTATTTTTAGTTAGTCGGTTAATTTTATTTCAAACTTAAAACACTGCATACAAAAGGAAAATAATAAATAAGTAACTAAAATAATTATAATAAAATTACATAACTAAATCATACTTTGAAAAAGTATTGAAAAAAAGAATACAGAGTATGGAAAAAGGACGTCTATATGACTGAATTAAGTTAAACTGAAGATATTTGTATTGTTGTTCATCCATCCATTATCTGTACTACCTATCCCAATGAATGGTCGCAGGAAGTTGGGGCCTATCCCAACAATCATTGAACAGAGGCAGTGTACACTCTGGACAGATCACCACTCCATCACAGGACAACACTGAGAGACACACACTTACACACACACATTCATTCCTAAGAACCAAGTTGAATCATCAACCTAACAGACGTGTGTTTGGATGTTGAGAGGAAGCCGAAGTACCTAGAGAGAACCCACACTAACTCCGGGAGAACAAACTTTATACTGAAGCCGAGGCCCAAACCAGCGACCTTTCTGTTGTGAGGCTGCAGTTCTAACCAACTCACCACCGTGCAGCCTGTATTGTTGTACAAAACCATACTTTTTCTTATCTCCATTACACAAGTACTCACCTATCATAGTGCACCAGCATGTTCCCAGAAAGCTCAACCCAAAATCCAGTTTCAGAGTTGACCCTGTACATGTTTGTACTTGTGAGAACATTAGTCGCTACCATAACTCTTCCTGTTCTCTATATGGGAGGATGAAGTAAGGCGCTGTGAAGTTATTGCAAACTTCAACTTCACTGACACTAAAATTCTACATTTGTCGTGTTACAATTCTCCATTTTCTACGTTATTATATAGATCCACCATCAAAAAGGGACATTTTCCTCAGGCAACATTTGATTGAGATCTCAAGGCTTCCATTCAGGATACCTGTGGAAGTCTGCGCACTACAAGATGACAATAAAAGGATATCTCATGCATGAAGGATCCTTGCTGTCTCTACGTGAAGACTTGAGAGTGAGAACAAGTTGTTACATTTAAGTTTGAGACATTTTTATCCCTCTTCTGCCTGTTCATCTTTTCCCAGACACATCTTGCTCTGCGTGTTAAAGGTCAGGTCGCACACCCCTGCTGGCATCACTTTAAAAGATGGGAGAAGATGACATTTAGCAAACAGCATCCCATCATGTTCTCTGCCTCTCAGTACATGACTATGGGCAAATTTTCAATGTCACTCTGCATGAGACAATCAGGCCTCCAATGTTTTCCTATTTAATTATCAATTCACACCATGTAAAACAAGCTTTAACACATCCAGGCCACATTTAATATTTATCATATTAAGTCCACAACTCTCAACTCACCCTGCTTAGTAGAATAAGAATATGATAGCTTATAGCTTATGATAGATTCTGTGCTCCAAAATAACCAGGCCTTTCTCTGTGTGTCGTTAATACACTGTCCCTCCCTCGCATCTCATCTGCCATATTATGTAACGTCCAGGCTTTGGCAACTGTCATCACCCACTCTCAGTTTTTGCTCCGCCCATCATGGAAGCTCAGCAGGCTGAACACACCTGTATGCTAATGGAAGGGGATTGCACCACTGCTTGGTGTGGGCAGGCATGGAGATGTGGGGGAGCAGGAGTGCCTGCTTGCATGTCTGTCCTATCTCCCTGACTGACTGCTTGGCTGCTGACAAATGCTGATAGAAAGCTTGGTATCTGCTCCCACATATAATAAGTAGGTGTTAGGATTCTCTTTCAGTCTTTCTATTTCTATTTCTCTCTGATTTGAACCCTCCCACCTTCTGCATCTTTTCCTCAGCCTGCCTTCAATTCTTCAGTATCTGCATAACTCCATGTCTTTGCTTTCTTTCCTGCAAGTTCCTTCTGCTGTTTTGTTCCAACTCCTCCTCTCTCTCTTCCACCCTTTTTTTTATTATTATTATTTTGGATATTCAAACTACTTCCTCATCTTTTCCCCGCAGATTGGGGCATGATTAAATATTAAAAACTGCTCGTGCAGGCTGAATTTGTGTGTGTCTATGGGCGTGGTGGCTGTGTAGGTAATGGCATAGCCAGTTTTCCGAGCTGGAGTTTCATCCGGCGAGCACTCCTCTGGCTGGTTTGTGTGGGCAGCATTGGGAAACACACTGAGGAGAATGAACCTGCAGACACAAATACATACACATATACAAACATGAAAGAATGCACACAAAAATGATGAACATGTACATCCATGCACAGCCTAATTCTCCTTCTCTTGCCCTTACCGCATCTGGTTTCCACCCCCTCCATGCATCAGAGAGAAGGCACTGTGAACTGTTTATCATCTTTATTACTTTATTACTTTCCCAAGTTTTCCCTAACCTGATTTTATTACATTGTCATCAGATGATAAGTTCTCTCATCTGCACTCTCTATTTTTTCTCCTTTGCTTTGCCACAAATTTATCGAGCCCTGTAACTGATGCATGACAGCAGTAGTAGATGCAGACAGCAGTTTAGATTTTGCTCGTCAGCTCACCGCACAGATACAGTAATGTTTGCTTTTTTCTAACTCACCATCACCATCTCACCCTTTTGTTCTTCAAGTAACACCATCTTTCTGGAAAACAAAATAGCCCAGATTTAAGTGTGCGAACAGAAGGAGCAACATTTTTCTCTCATGGTGCACCACTGTGCTGTACCACATTACAAAATAGATTTAATCCTTTATATGTAAAGTATCTGTATGAATAAACAGCATTACACATGCTCCAACTGCGCCCTCTACTCCAGGCTTATTTGGATTTTGTGACGGAGCCACGACTCCAGATCATCCATAATATATGACAGAATTTTACCATCACTCTAATGGAGTAAACAGAGATTTGCCAAAGGCTAAAACAGAAGCGCCTGAAAGGGAATGCATTCTAGTAAAGCCCAAAAGTCTAATGATGCTACCTGAAAAATGCTTTGTTTTGTTTCCTTCTCCACATCCATCTAAATTAATCAGCCGATTGATTTCAGGGACATCACTCCACGCACCAGCATCTCTTTTCTGTGTGCCTCTGTCTTCAAAGTCTCATACCCACGGTGCTTCCCAATGAGTTTGCATGCATATAGATCCAGTCAGCAGCTAGGGAAACACATTGATTTCTCGTCAGCATCCAGCGAGGAGTGCTGGCGTGCCAGCCCCGAGCCGGGGCAACCGGGGGGAACATCGGTGTCCCGCAGGCGTCCTGGCAGCTGCGCGCTGCGTTGTTAATGCGGCCCATTAGGCCGCTGAGTGGCACAGAGATTCCGCGAATATTGAGCCGGGGACACCCCTCAATTAGACAGATCGCCCCGCACATCGTCAGCATCTCCGGCTATCTGCTCTCATTAATCAATGACACAAGCGAATGAGACGGAAAGTTAATTTAGAGGAAGTTTGCGACTATCCAGCAGAGCACTACATTTCTGAGCAGCTTTACTAATGCGCACTGAGGCTGTAATCACAACTTTGAACGTGAATTTCTATTAAACATTTTTAAAACAGCTTGGCGATTCGGCTTTGTTTTGCACAGTGGAAAACTTTGAAATCTCAAACACGAATAAGCCGACATAAAGCCCGGAGCATGTGTTTTCAAAGAGACAAGAGGGACTCTGTTGCTGACATTAGTTATTGTGAACGCTGGACGTGATTTGCGCTCCTGCTTCTCATTCACTGCCAAACGGCGATCAGCGCTGCCTCAGGAAGCTCCAAATAAGGACAGGGAAATGGAAACCCACCGGAATAGGTCCTTATGTAGTCACGACCTTATAAGGCACGGCGGAGCCGAGCTTTCCGGCAGCGGCGCAGCCTGCTGCACAGATGGGAAATCCAAATCAAGTCTACGGGGCAGCAGCAAGAATTATGTTACCGTTTCACCGAGTCAAACGGCTATGAAGATGCATCGATTCGGGGCAGTGGAGGAGCGGCGGTGTCTTCGCGATTTACTGCAAGAGCTTAACATAAAATCTCTACTCTGTTTTCCTCCGGGCCAGCGTCATGTGTGCTCCACTGCAGTGCCTAAATATGGGCTTCCTCCGTTCCATATATGGACATCTACGTCACGTAAGAGTGTATATAAGCAGCAGGGAAACCTCGCAGCTCAGAGAGAGCCCTGAGAGCCCACAAGAGCAAGTGTTAGAGCAGAGAGAGAGAGCTAGGCAAAACACATAGATCTCCCTAACTGCGAAAATCACACCAAAAGTAAAAAAGTCATTTCAAAGAAATATCTGTTCATTTTATACTCGTATCAAAATTGATCCAATGATTAATTTTGATCATCTTAAGGAATGAGTATAAAGGAAAAATTAGACTTTTTCTGAAAAGACAAGTGGATTTTTCTTTAAGAGGAGAAGGAAACAACAGGACTTCTGGAGAGCAAGAGTCATCGAGGAAAGCTGTGTTTCACACAGATTCAAGCAGAAGAGTTCAGCACTCCCTGAGCTGTGTTACGTGATCCTGTCTACCTGCAAGAAACAGCTCTGACAGCGCACACCAGCACAGCTTCAGCACCAAAAGAGGATGGCTGCAGCCAAGACCGAGATGATCCTCCCAACCCTGCAGATCTCAGAGCCTCTGAGCTTTCCTCACTCCCCCATGGATAACTACCCTAAGCTGGAGGAGGTGATGATGCTCAGCACAACGGGGACCCCCTTCCTCACTGCCGCTGCACCCGAAGGTGCAGGCTTTGGCTCTGGGGAGCCAGGAGACCAGTATGACCACCTTACTGGAGGTAAGAGAGCTGTATTTTTCTTTGTATTGGTTTTCAATCTGAGTTAAAGTTTAGTTATGCTTGCTGATTTACGATTAAGAAAGAGTTAAAAAATAAACAGCTCTGTGAGTTTGAATTTTTTCATATACTTGCAAATTTATTTATTTAACTAAAGCTGTTATTTAAAATTTAAAATTAATTCAATCATAATCTTAGTTTCTTAGCTGATTGAACACAGTAGCCTCCATCAATACAATATCAGAATATTTGATCATGCAATTGATTTAATTCTACCTGTCGAGTCTTAACAGTCAAACACTGCTCACTCACCACATGCTCACTCCTGACACTTCTGCTCAATTCAAATTGCATTTCTGAAACCAGCTGAGCAGCAGTTTTTGTAATCAATTGCCTCTGGCTGTGATGAGCTTTAAGAATCCATGTGTGTGGGCATACTTGTGCAGCAGGAAGGCGGTGAATGCAAGAAAGGTCAAGAAAGTGTGAGCAAATGAGAACATGAGTCTCAAAGCTTGCGCAGCTGCTTGTTCACATGTAGATGGGACAGCTTTAGATTTGGGGAGAAAGAGTTTGGTTGGAGGGTGTTTCTCTGTGTGCGCACTTGACTGATCTGTAAGAGAGGGGATGGAGGCAACACGCTGTCCACAGCTCTGCCAGGATCTCCCCCTTTTTCTGGATATCGACAGTTTGATTAATGTCTCTCTTTTTTCTGTGCTTCCTGCAGATACATTACCTGATATCCCCTTCAACTGTGAGAAGCCAGTTGTGGAGCAGAATTACCCCACCCAAAGGCTGCCCCCCATATCTTACACTGGCCGTTTCACCCTTGAACCCGCTACCACCTGCAGCAACAGCCTCTGGGCGGAGCCCATCTTGGGTTTGTTCACAGGTCTGATGGGCAATGTAGCCTCCAGCTCCAGCTCTTCTTCAGCTGTCTCACAGACCACCTCGTCCACATCTTCATCCATCCCTTCCTCCTCCACATCTTCCTCTTCTACCTCCTCCTCATCTCAGAGCTCCAGCCTCAGCTCCTCAATTCACCACAGCGAACCCAACCCAATCTACTCAGCTGCCCCAACCTACTCTAGCCCCAACTCTGACATCTTCCCAGACCAGGGGCAGGTATTCCCAAGCTCAACTGGAGCAGTGCAGTATCCACCCCCTGCCTATCCCAGTGGCAAGACCTGCAGCCCAAGCTTCCCTGTGCCCATGATTCCTGACTACCTCTTCCCTCCACAGCAGGGAGAGATCAGCCTGGTGCCCCCTGACCAAAAGCCCTTCCAGAGTCAGTCAAGCCAGCCATCTCTCACCCCTCTGTCCACCATCAAGGCCTTTGCCACACAAACTGGTTCCCAGGACTTGAAAAGTGTCTACCAATCTCAGCTGATTAAGCCCAGCCGCATGCGCAAGTACCCCACCCGGCCAAGCAAGACCCCTCCACATGAAAGGCCCTATGCATGCCCTGTGGAGACCTGTGACCGTCGCTTCTCACGTTCCGATGAGCTGACGCGTCACATCCGCATTCACACAGGTCAGAAACCCTTCCAGTGCCGCATCTGCATGCGTAACTTCAGCCGCAGCGACCACCTGACAACACACATCCGCACTCACACTGGGGAGAAGCCCTTCGCCTGTGAGATCTGCGGACGCAAGTTTGCCCGCAGCGACGAGAGGAAAAGACACACAAAGATCCATCTAAGGCAAAAGGACAAGAAAGCAGAGAAGGCAGGAGCTGTGGTGGTAACAGCAACCCCAGCATCAGCCTCCTCACCTGCCTCCAGCTACCCCTCTCCCATCACATCCTACCCCTCTCCAGTGTCTTCTTATCCCTCTCCAGTCACATCCTGCTACTCCTCTCCTGTCCACAATTCCTACCCATCTCCTTCTGTCGCCACCACCTACCCATCAGTGTCTATGTCCAACACCTTTCAGTCCCAAGTCACGTCGTCCTTTCCATCCTCAGTGGCATCCAACATCTACAGCTCCCCTGTCCCCACCCCACTTTCAGACATGCAAACCACCCTCTCCCCAAGGACAATCGAGATCTGCTAAAGGCAAAGAGAAAAACTTTCTATAGTCTCTCTGCTCTTCTCCTTCTGTAAGGTTTTTTGAGAGGAAGAAAATCTGCCTCAAAAGGACTTTGTTTTTCTCCTCCAAAAAGCACTTTTCTGCTCCCTGTGCAGTGTTGGGTGAATCTTGAGATTTACCTGAAAGAGACAAAAAGACATATGTCAAGGACTGGGCAAAGACGATACAAGATGAAAAGGGGTATCAGTTTTTTTTCTGTCTCTGTAAAACAAATGCAGCAATTCAAATGCATAAGGGACTCCAGAGACAGAGAGTAGAAGACGGCACTGGCGGGTCTGTGCTAGTAGGTACACAAAAACAAAGAGACAAACAGATTGCCAGCAATTGTGGTGCTGAGGCACGCTCGTCCTTGCAGGCGTTCATACAAAAGACATTGAATGATATACATAAGCTAGCATATATGTATATTGTACATGTGCCATGTTTCGTTTTTATCATTCTTTGGTACCACTGATGTGAACAATTCTTTGCATATTTGCATTGTATTATTTGAAGTGAGTAGGGCCATATTTTCTACATACTTTCTCTATTATGTAGTGATGATGCTGTGATACGTTTTGACATTGTTTGAAAAAAAGCACTTAAGTATTCAAGCATGAGTAAGAGTGATGTTAGTTTCTGTTTGTAAATATCATCCATTGGTACTATCTCTTTCTCTCTTTCTCACATGTAACATGTCGCTTGGTTATATGGAAAAAAAGAGAAATGAAAAAAAAAATCATTTTGAGAAAAAAAAAGAC
Organism: Pseudomugil gertrudae; assembly: GCA_037177535.1. Taxonomy (NCBI): domain Eukaryota; kingdom Metazoa; phylum Chordata; class Actinopteri; order Atheriniformes; family Pseudomugilidae; genus Pseudomugil; species Pseudomugil gertrudae. The sequence goes on from JBAMHV010000007.1 coordinate 20,415,903, forward strand.
AAGACAAACGCTCCCGTTATTTGGTGCCTTTTGTGAAGCCTTGCTGATGTTGTGATCGGCTGAGCGCGAGAGAGGATGCACTGCATCTCGCCTTAAGGGTTGAGGGAATATTTTTGTTACAGAATGTAAGATGTACTCAGAGGGAGGAAAAGGGATGAGCTATGAGGGCACCGCTTCATTTTATCAGAATGTAAGCAAAAAAAGGATTAAAACTATAAAGTATATTTTTGTAAAACTTAAGTGTAAATATCCACATCTTCAAGAGCTGGAATGTTGAAGTTACCTACTGAGTAGGCATGGGATTTTTTTGTATGTTATATACATGCAGTTCATTATTTTGTGGTTATCTTTATTTTGTATTTGTGTTTGTTAAAAAAGTGACTGTTTCTGGCTTCTAAACACATTGAATGCGCTTAACTGCCAACGGGATATTTGGTGTACAAGATATCCTCCCAGAAATGAAATATAAATAAAAATATAAATATATACGTGGAGATTTGTTTTTCATATTTTGTTGTTTAACTTCTGTGTTTGGTACTTTGGGCACTTTCACAGAGAGAGATGTCTTCATCACTTTACATTCATCCATACGCATCTCATGTACCATCCTTTAAATAGAAATTGTAAGTAGATTATCAGTGGATTTATACCACAAGTTCACATCACAGAAAGCTATGCTTTAATTGGAGGAATACATGCACAGCTTAATCTTAATGAAAAACTCTCCATTTAAATTTCTATTTTCCTCTACAAAATCCTGCATTTATGATAACGCTAACTTGCCACTCCCATGCCTATAAACACTGCAGATGACGATTCTCTATCTTGATCCAACTTGCTCTTGAAGATTTTACGCTTATCTGGAACATTTATTTAATTTTAGATTAACTGATATACTCCTCACCCTTACGATACACTCCTAAAACACACTTCTAGTAATTTTTAAACAGATTGGCAGAAATATTTAAATATTTATTTGCTGAAGGAGAAACAAGAATTCGTCAGTGTGCATGGATAAACAGTACATTGGTTATTTTCACAGGTTACAGGTGAATCCTATCAAACAATAATTGCCCTTTTTGTCACAAATGGCTGCAAAGATGCTGTCACCTTTTAGAGAGCAAGCTCTAACGCTAATTTGGTTAATATCCATAGGTTAATGTGAACTGTTGCATGGAAACAGCAGGGTGAACTGGCCCCAAAGGTTTTCAATTTTTGTTGCCTTTTGGTTTTCAAGCAGCATAAAATAACAGCTTCATGGCACCATCATTATTCATCTGCCATTCTTTAAAGCAAAAGATGTTTTATTTTTAAGCAGACAGAATATATAAACCCTTCTTCTATGAGTTTTGGTTGGAGTAGTTTTGTGTGGTGAAATGCACTAACCAAAACACAAATGCAAGCACAGCTAAAATAGAAAGCATGAAAACATGCAGAGGAAAGTGATAGAGGGAAAGGGAGAATAATTAAGATAATTGGTCTCTTGATCCCAAACTTCTAAATTGAGTCTGATGAGTTGTGTGGATTTGTATGAGAGGGCATGAGTGTGCATGTGCATATCCCCGAGCATCTCTCTGCAGCACATGCAGAGCGTCTATGCACACAAAGTGTTTGGAGTTGCATCTGAATTATGCTGATGCACAAGAGTGTAAATGTTGGAAATATGCAGGATTTTAAGAGTTTGTTCTTCTGCTTTCTTCGTCTTCCTGTCGAACAGACAAATCCGGACATAGTTCTCACATCTGCTGACACTGTGTGCTTGCAGGTGTGCATCCGCTGAAACACTTTCTAGATAATACAGAGGCCGATAAAAAAGTAAAGACACAAAGTGGCATCAATTCAGTTCCATGCATGCCATCTACAACCGTGCTGCTCTTTTATAAATATTTGAAGTGCACACACAAGATACACTAGATGCACCACAGGGACCCAAATCAGCACTGTGGTTGGATAAATAATGTTACTGTTTAAATTATAATGTTTCTCTCTTATAAGCATGTCTAACTTCTCAAGACTTTTTGTGTGGCTTAAACACTAAAATCTGTTGCGTCTTGTCATTGTTTATATCCTTACTTTAGTGTCGGCCAGTAAATAAAGAGCCATTCAGCAGCTTTTGTATCGACACTTTTTTCTGTTACCACTTATTTTTTTTTGTTTTGGTGGGTTTTTTTCTTTTTTTTGTTTTTGGAAAGTCTCCTTGCTACTCAGCCCTTTTTTCCCAGAGTTAAGCGAAACTATTTGAAGGAGTGTTGGTCACACAGGAAAGGCTGTGGCCTAACTTTGTTGGAGTCTGAAACCAAAAATGCTCGAAAGATCGGCAGCAGTATCACTGAACATTTCAGGGAATTGTGCAGCCCATCACATAGTTTGATTCTAGGCTCTTCCTGGCATATCAAAGCTCACGTGCTGGTTATGTTGTGTTTAGGGAGGTGGAAGAGCAGTGTAAGAGGATTTGGGGGTGCAGATGCATTGTGGCTTTACTCTTTTGTAACCCACAATGGAGCCACCTCGCGCCCCCAACAGACTTCCACTTCAAGAGCCCTGCCTTTGTTCAAAAATGTATTTGTTCTCGTATTCTTTTTGGGAACTGTGTAAAACAAAAAAGAACGAATGGCAAAAAGAACTCTTCTTTCTCCCTCTGCCACCTATCAGCCTCTCTCCCCCTCTCTGACTGTACCTCACTCTCCCTCTCCCTGCATATTTTGCAGGAGATGCTAATGATCTCCCCCCACTGTATTCTGATGCAAGGTCTGTCTACACTTTTCCCTTTCATCCACATACAAATGTGCTCTTATTGCCTCTTCGCCCTCGGGCCTTTTAAGATGCCTTTTTGAAATATGCCGTTTGATAAGCACATCATTGGCCAAGTCCCTGCAGTGATTAGAGCTCTCTTTAATGTGAGCAAGTTTGAGGGTGAATGAGGGACTCCGGGGCCGGCAGTTATCCATTCTCTTCTGCCCTCACCCCTTGACATCTTCCAGGCCGCCGGGGAGAAGCCAGTGTCGGGTAGGATGGCCTAAAGCCTGGCTTAGCCACCTCTGGCCTTCCTCCATCTTTCATCTAGACATAGAGATTAAGCATAGAAGGAACACTGACACTGGAGGATCGCCTTCATAGAAACATAGCACTGTATGCTGGAAGGCTTGATTCCTGTACTTTATCACACGAATGTGACAGTAGGACTGCTCTCTAATGCCTTTTAAATATGCTCCATTGATCTCATGTTCAGAGCCACACTCTGCCTCGCTGGGATGGCTTTTTTTATCTTGCCAAAAGGGAGCACTGAGACAGTTGTCAGGTGCTTCCTCCTGTTCTGCCTCCTGCACTCAACACCTGTTGTGCTTTTTGGGGATACGTAGGTTATATCCAGACTGCTTGATTTTCAGCCTCCTCGCAGGTACATTTCAGCTAGATTGCAACATTTACACCAAGGAGTGTGCTCGACGTATGCAAGGTTAAAACAGGTATCGCTCAAAAGTTAAAGTCAAACCTGGATTATTATGTTGCAGTCCTCTATTCAAAAATAATCAGAAACAACAAAAGCTCATCTTGTGTGTAAAGACACACGGGTGCATTATACTTATTCAAGATGTCACAAAATTGTTCACTCTTTCTGATTTAAGATGTGAGATTGTTTGCAGTGCACCTGTTCCAAACTCACAAGATGTAAGAGCAGCACAACTCACAGATATCTTTGAAATTATTTGCGGCACACAAAAGACATTTTTGACATATCACTTCCACAATAATCTACAGGTGTCCTGGCAACTTTAGCTCTACTTAATAAGCCTTGCTTGTTTGAAGTACAAGGCTTTGAACAGACAACAAAACAGCGCATGCTTAAGCACCTCCAAATATGACACCTCTTCAACTCAGCATCAAGTACACTACAGCTTTACAAAAGGCACCTGGGTGGCTCTGAAATGCAAACAGACCCTTATAAGTCTTTTTGTGTCAAGGTTAGTAAGTGGGCTTGAGTTGTTTGCTTTTCTGTCAGTGAGTTGGCGCATCATATGCAATTCCCGAGCAGATTTTATGAAGCAGAGTAAATAAATGCAGTCATGCTTTTCAGATTGTTCTGTTTTTATCACAGAAATGTGCTCTGTGCAGCAGATCTCCAATGTGCAAGCTGCACATTAGAAGCCCATGACAGCGCCGCACAGAACCTCAGTTCCTGAGTTACAATGAGTCAAACAAAAAGATTGATTTGAGTGTTTAGCATGGAAACTAATCCTTGAGCAGTATAGTGGTGGTACACAGAGGTGCATTGCATGTTTGCTGTTGCCTTATGTTGAAACAACATAAGGCAACAGTGATGCTTTTCTACCTGGGGTAGGTGTTTTGCCTGTCTTGTTAAAATGAAACCTTTGGTTTAAATACTGTATATATGCAGCCAAATAAAATTTGGTGAAATGAAAAAAGGAAAATCAAAAAACAACGACAAAACAAATGTTCTTTCCTTTTTGCTTAATAGTTTTGAATTAAGATTTGGTGCTGCCGATCATCTTCAGAAGTGACGTTAATCAGTTCAGTTAAGCACACTGGTGTGCAATTTAAGTGTCACATGATATGGGGCTATAATGGGGATAGTCAGTAAGTATGCTTGTTGTGAAAGGCCTCTGGGTCTGCAACACCAATAAGACGGGGGTTTTTATTACGTATAAGATGGGCTGAACTATAATTTGAAATGACATGAAGCCTCATGTAGTCCTGTCAGTGTTTATGTGTGTGTGAATTAAAAGTCTTTTTGGAATATTTGCTGTATTCACGAAACCCTGTCTGTCATTTTTTTCCCTTCCCTGTTTGCTCAAGTAAGCTAAAATCTTAAAGTCGTGCAGTATGTTTCAGAGTAACGCATCGTGTGCCGGGAAATTTGATAAACACATTGCAGTTAGGCAAAGACACAAACTCACTTTAATCACAATATTTTAAACACATTCAAGAGCATATTTCACATGTAGCCAAAATTATTTTTTAAATGGTAGAAAGCTGCATGAGTTGCATGCATAGTGTTTCATCTTTTTATAAAATCACCTCTAATCGCCCCCCCTCCCCTCGTATTATAAATTTCAGACTTGGAACAATTATGCTGGGAGGAATGGTCAAAAATCCCTGTGGCAGCATGTGCCAAACTCATGGAAGGCGTATCAGGACATATCTATAGCTGTAATTGTTGAACAAGTCCAAAATATTGAATTGAAGAGTACAGCATGTATTTCTTTTGATTTTTGCTTTGCTTTGTTTTTGTATAATTATTTAAACTTTATTCATTTTTTCATTTTTTTCCAACAGTTTGAGTATTTTGTGCAGGGTAAAGGATGTAAAATTCCAAAATATTTAAATTACTTGGTTCAATACAGCTAAACAGAAACACGTGTGATGGAGGTGAGGACTTACACAGACAATCTGTGCTGATAGCTTTTCCTGCATTTTCCCCCTTTTACATCTTCCTATTTCAATAGCTTCTATTTTCCACATAAAGCAGTAGGGATGTATTTCAGGGCCACCGATTTTGCTTGCATTGCAGTTCAAGAGTTCAGAACAACCACCAGGTTGTCACAACAGCCCAGATTAAAGGTGAGAGCTACACTGGTGAAAGTATACGCGAGTATGAATCTGTCCTTAGGCTTTTAAGACTTAATATAACTCAAACTGCAAAGGCTGACAGTGATTCACATGTTCTTCACCTTTAGGACATTTCTATATTTTCACAAGAAGCTTTACAACAACAGCAGCAGTAAGGCATCAGAGCACCAAAGAGGATATAAAATCACCTCTTTGTGATCAGATCAGAGCATTCCATCTCACTTGGATACATCAAAAGTTAAAAGAAACAGGGACCAAATAGAAAATCTGTGCCTCTCCTTCCATCCCCCCAGATGTGCCCTGGAGTGACTTCACCACCTGTCACTCAAAAGGCAAAGGCCAGGTGCTTGGTCCAACACCACAGCCACCTGTTCCATACACACACACCAGCATCCACACTGCTTTTCCAGAGCACATCAGCACCGACTATAATTTAATCATACCCAGCGTACTTTCACTATGCATGGCCAAATATAATCCCTAACCCATTTGTTAGATAATACCTGTGGAATGAGTCAATAATAAATAATGTAATGCGCCTTTGAAATGAAGTCACACAAGTGGTGGAATAAAATGTATTAGTTCAGAAGCAGATAAAATTAATCAGGGCACCCGTTGAAAGAGACATTGTTTGTCCTGGTGCTTTGATGATGATGGTGTGTGTCATGACTGCTGTGTCTTATAATCCAGCATCATGGATGACAAAAGCTTGTATTGCAAATCCTTATTTATTTGGAGAGACATTGTCACATATGAAATAAAAGAAAACTCTTTTGTGTTTATATTTGCATGAGCTTATAAATAAAAATATATGTATATAAGTGTCTTTATGTCACATGTGCCTTGTTGCCATCATATGGGCAGCAGTACAATCATGTAGGATTTAGAGATATGTTCAATGTGTATCTTCATCTGCACAGGTTTTCCTTTTTCTCACTACAGCTGTCCTCCCTGTCTGATGAAAGCCCTGTGCTGCTATATTTGTCCCTCAGTGATGAGGTGGAACTAATGGCTACTTTCACACCAGCTGATGTCATCATTGTGCAGCGAGAAGCCGGATGGTGGGATACCTGCTGTGAGCTTCTGCTGTCCGCCAGCACACAGATGAACACATGCGCATGTAGAAATGGTTGAAATAGAATCAGATAATCACTGGGTTCACACCTGTTCCCACTGAAATCAGACATTTCTGTTAAAAGCCTTTTCACAGTTGAGCAAAGACTGTGATGCCAACAGTAGAATAGTTTTAAAAAAATTGTCTCAACATGAAATAGCAAAGATTTACAGGATTTCATCATGTAAAAAGCTTTAGATTTTGACATTGTGAAGAAATCCCTGTGTTCATATAAAGCCAACATCAATACTCAGCAACCCAATGTTCAATAAGTCAGTTGGGACAGCATTCAAATGGAAATTATTCTGTAGATAAAATCATTTCGTGTGCTCAATATTACTTTTCAAAATCAACAGATCATATAGCTTGCCTTTATGGAATTAGTAACAATATAACTAGAAAATGGAAAAGTGTCTGGTGGACTGTAAAAATCCATTTCCACATTTGGTTAGCAAAAAGTTTCCAAATGGAAATTAATGTGTAAATCAAAGTTTATCAAACTTACGACAATTATTCAGGTTTACTTGTTTCTTTGGACTGAAACAAATCCATCCAAGGCTGGAGCCAATCCCAGCTCACAACGGGCTGGACAGGTCGCCAGTCCATCACAGGGCCAACACACAGAGACAAACAACCATGCGCACTCACACTCACTCCTATGGGCAATTTACAGTCTCCAATCAGGTGCATGTCTTTGGAGCAAGCTGGAGTACGCTAACACGGGTAGAACATGCAAACTCCTCACAGAAAAATTCCCCCACCCCAACTGAGGCTCGAACTGGCAATCTTTTTGCTGTGAGGCCACAGAGCTAACCAACTGCACCACCGTGCAGCCCACTGAAACAAGTGAAGTTGTTAAAATAAAATAACTACTAAAAAGCTCCTTCTAAGTTGAGATGTCTGATATTATCTGCATATTATCTGCATACCAGTATTATTGGCCAATATTGGCATTAAAATGCGATATCAGAAATTATCGTTATTGTTTTTTTTTTTTTTACAGCGGCATTGGTTTTTACTTTTTCTTTTAAATGACAACATGTACATATTATATATCAAACTCTTCAGCTGAATTGCCTTTAACTGACTAGATTTTTCAAATCTAAAAGATGCCATGTATAGTTCTATAGATATATTTATCTATTAGGTAAAACATGTAATAAATCCTTTGACTGTGACACCATCAAACTACGTTGTCATTTGCAGCAGCTTTTGGAATCATCCCAAAGTGTTTGCACATATCAAATTAATTATATCATATTACTTGTGTCTTCCTGGAGTGTGTGTGACTTTGTGTGTATATGTGTGTGTCTGTGAGGGGGCGGGGGGGGGGGGGGGGGGGGGGGTTCCCTATTTTCCTTTCCCCTCCCCCCCCCAACTCAAACTTACCAAAACCCCCCCCCCTACCCCCCACCAAACCCCAAAACCCCG
>JBAMHV010000007.1:20424133-20434605 GCA_037177535.1 Pseudomugil gertrudae
CCCCCCCCCCCCCCCCCCCCCCCCCCCCCCCCCCCCCCCCCCCCCCCCCCCCCCCCCCCCCCCCCCCCCCCCCCTTGCAATACCTTTAGTTGATATTAGTATCATAAATTAGAATTGGCCAAAATCAGCATAATGGATACCAGTAAAATCCAAGAACATCCATAGTTATAGCTTTGTCCAATATAATATTACAACATTGATTTACCGACACAAGTCTTTGTGTTGATACGTTTCTGCTGGTTTCCTGAAATGGTTCTGTTTTTTAGTGACTCATTGGACAGGTCACTAGTCTTCCTTGTGTTGAAAAAGCTTTGCAGCTGGTTGCTTTTCTTTTTTCAATTCACTGATAGTCTGACAAATTAAAACATTTTCATCTTATCACTGACTGTTATCACTTCACGGTACAAAGCCAGCACTGAGAGGGTGCATCAGACAGTATGGAAAACATTTGATACAATGGCATTTGAAGCATCCTCTATCTGTACATTGTTATTATTACTATTTTTTTTTAAAGATCTTCCGTATTTTTAACAATGTTCTGCACATAATACAACAGCAGGGCTCTTTATCTCTAGTATCTAGGTGTTAAACTGGCATGTCATCCAGACTGTTGAGTATCTGAAATTCTGGATTAGGCAGGAAAACATTTTGCTATGAAAGTCACAGGAACTGGAAACTTCAGCTTCCAAATTCATTCAGTGCTGTTGAAAGAAGAACTGATGCAACTCGGTGGTAAGTACATAACTACACCAGCTATTCATCTGTGCTTAAACTGAACCCGTTTCCAAAAAGCACCATGGCTGATGTGTTAACATTTAATTGTCTTTTTTTGTGTGTTTCTCTGTTTTTAGTTTTAATCCAATTTATAGAACTTCCTATTGTCTCTGACTGTTTGTCTTCGTCTGCCATCCTATCAGCGAGTTAACCGTAAGCAGTGTGTGCTGTGAGAAGCTGAATTCAGCCACATCTGTCACATCCTCACCGTTAGGTCCTCATTTAGGGCCTATGACTGCATGCAGTGGCTTGTCAGCATCTGTCAGCTGTGACAAGGGTGTATGTAGACTTTTACTTTTCCTAATATGAAACAGTTGACAGGTTATTACTGCCATAGTGAAGTCGTAGCCTTGACCACAGCTATAACCTCACTTTAACTTGGGAATTTTTGGCTCTGCACCGAAATGCTTTGACAAGGTGATAGAAAAGCTAAATTTCTGTATAGTACTCTCAAACACAGCCTGGTTTAAGCTGTACATTACTGTACCTTGGCCATTGTGTGTCCATTAGAATACATCAATGATCAGATCATGAACTCAATATGCTTTCAACGCTTCAATCGTTTGGCTATAAATATCTCGGATACCCCCTCAGTGAAATTACCCCCTCAGCAGTCCTATCTCCTCCAGCCTTCCATCATTTTCATCCTCTAATGTACACGAAGCCAGCAGTAATGGTGCTAGATTACAGAGAGTGTGCGTAGATTGTGTGTGTATGTTTTTTTTAAAGCTCGGAAATATCCCTGCAGTTAAGTGTAATTCCCACAAAAAGGGCCACACATTCCCCCCTGTTCACATGCTTGCGCGCACGCACAAACACTTTGCTGTGCTCTCTTTACACCTCAGGGTGTGAGTGCGTGTGCTTACACGCGTGTGAATTTAGCTCGGTATACTGCAGCTTAATAGAGTCCTTCATTGTGAGTAATGACCCCAAAGCTTTCGGTTATTTTATCCAGACCAGCGGGCTAAAAGCTGCAGTGAGGATGAGAACTAGGGTGTCTCTATTTTTCTAAAGCAATAAAATGGGAGAAAATTGCTGTTAAATGAATGGCTGTATACCCTTTGTGTTGTCCCAAGCCATACATTTTCTTTTCTTTTACATTTCAGTGTTTAAGTTTTACATTTAACGGACATGACGCTTGTCTTTCAGTTAAAAACATCCACACATTTTACAATGTTTTGTTCTGGCTTTCTTAGGCTTGAATCTGCTGAGCCTTCAACACATTGTCCCTGGCAGCCGCAACCATCGCTACTTTTTTCAGACAGCGTTGCTCACATGATGAGAAAGACACAAAAGCCGGAGAAATGTGAGTTTGTTGAGGTATAATTGGGTTATGCGCGCGTGTGTACATTATCAGGTATATTTTGGAGTGTTTTTGTTCCAGATTATTGTTTCACATCCTCTGTCTGCTGCTTTTCCTTTGTGGGTGTGCAAGAAACACAGCAGGGGTGAGACGTATTTTGTCACTTAAAATATTCATGTCTGATTGAAGCACTTACTAGGAAACCTGTTTGTGTATTATCTGTAAGTTTGGTAGTAGTTTAAGCTTAAAGTCAAGACAAATGCAGACAGCTAATCCATAAGCAGTAAAGTATGAGCCACAACAGCTGCTGACTGTAAAGTGTCTAAGTTTAAGTTTCTTTTCTTTTTTAAGACTAATTGAGTAAAATTACAGATTAACTGAGAAGAGTTCAAACACAACAAACTGTTCATTTTGCACAAATTAAAAATATATACATTTTTCTGTGAATTCCTGTGAAGGCTTGATAATACTTTATTGACCTTGTCAAAATCATGATCCATTTTCTACCGCTGACTCCCTGAACAGGGTCACAGGGGGGCTGGAGCCAATCCCAACTGACATCTAATGAGAGGTGGGGCACACGCTGGACAGGTCACCAGTTGTCAAAATCATATCATGTCAAATTCATGGGAGAAAAAATAATAAAATAAAAATATTTATACACTACTCACAAAAAGTTTGGGATATTTGGCTTTCAGGTGAAATTTCACGATGAGCCTAAAATGCATTTAAACCTTGACATGTGAACTTTAATGTGACTTTCTCTACGCTTTTGAATGCACATGTCCAACTGTTTAATGTTTCAGTCATTTTGCACAAGTTGCTGTTTTCTAACAAGGAGCTTAATGGCAAAAATCACCGCAGGTGTGTGATCATTGAATTGACCAATAAATGTCCTGGTTCAATTGTCATCCTCATCATGCTGTTCACATTTTGACATCATGAGACCAAGACGACACCTAACAACGGATCAACAGTACCTTGCCATTGCGATGCTTCAAACAGGATGTTCTCAGACGGAAGTGGCCACTGAGTTTGGAGTGTCACAGAGGCACTGAATTCCAGGCACGTTTAAGAGAGGTGAGAGACACCTAAGTCATATCAGACCATTCGAAACTGTTTACATCAGCATGGTCTGCGTGCAAGACGACCTGCACGGGTACCAGACCACACCACCTGGCACAGGCATCATCGCCTTGCATGGGCCAGGGGGCATTTATGCTGGGCGAGGGACCAGTGGGCCTCAGTGCTGTTCTCTGATGAAAGTCGATTCATGTTGAGCAGAAATGATGGCCGGCAACAATGTTGGAGACGTCAGGGAGAGCGCTATGCATCAGCCAGGCGAGCTTTTGGTGGTGGCGGTGTTACAGTGTGGGCAGGGGTGTCCAGTTGGTACAGAACTGCCCTACACTTTGTGAATGGTACAGTGACAAGCCCATACTACCTGAATAACATAATTAATCCAGTGATTGTGCCCCTACATGAACAACACAGGCCTAATTTCATCTTCATTGACGACAATGCTCCTGCTCATCGAGGTCGCATCATCAGGGAACAGCTGTTGGAGACTGGTGTACCTCAAATGGAATGGCCTGTACTTTCTCCAGACCTGAATCCCATTGAAAACCTGTGGGATCAGCTGAGTCGCCGTGTAGAGGCTCGAAACTCTGCACTCCAGAACCTCAATGACCTGAGGGCTGCCCTTCAAGAAGAGTGGGATGCCATGCCTCAGCAGACAATACGTTACCTCAATGCTCAAGAGCAGACGATGAGATATTGAGATGTTTAATTTTTTGTTGTGGTGTAACTACCATTGTTGTTATCTTTTGTTTCAATACATTTTTTGAGAAATCACCAGTGCATCCTTCTACTTAAATGTATATATATGTATATACATATATATATAAACATACACACAAGCTATACTACTTTCTCTGTTTCTATTGCTGGAAGATGACCAGCGTTCATTGGCAAGTAAACCAAAACCCTCAACTTTAATTCACTCCAGGATGAGCATCCATACTAATCCAATATGTGTGGAGGCAACGGCTTGTTCAAAGTAGACTAAACGGTGCCAGTGTGAATGCACCCTCAGAGTCCTTTTCCCGCTCCACCAGAGCTGCTCCTCTTTTACAGATTTCTGTTCAAAAGCTTCACGGACAGATTTAGGCACAGCCAAAAGCCTGAGGTTTTTCAGTTTTGGGATTGCATCTTTACCTTTTGCAGACAGAGAATAAGCACTTTCCAATCTAATGCCATAGTCCGTTGAACCCTCAGGTGAAAAAATTTAAGCACATTGGTGTCTTTGTTTATGCTGTACTAGTTTGTTGTGGTAAAGCATAGTTTTTTTTACAAGATTTACAAGAGAGGGTCATCGGAAGAGAATCACTGCTCCGTTGCGTCATATGGAGCGAGCTGAGGTGGATGACAGTCTGAGATGGGTAGCAAGAATATAATGTTGCAAAATTTCTGTGAAGACTTCAGTGTTTGACATGTGCAGGAAGAAAAATGTATTTCAAGCCCTGCAAAACACATAACTTCCCAGTTAAATTGAAACAAACAGTAGCAACATCACAGAGGTACCAGACTGTGTACTATCAGACATTAAGAAGATGTTTAAATGAAATGTTTTATGTGCTTTTCATTCACTCTGGTGGCTTTTACTCTGAAACCAGCCTTACTGTGACACACACTTATTCCAGGTTTTGAGGAAAATCATTGGCAAATATTTTAATCTAAAAAAAATTCATTTAATTTGAACTCTGATATGGCAGTGCAATGGTTAACATTACCATAACTCTGAGTAATGTAAAATCTATCTTCCTTTGTGTTTGCAGGATGGATCAGATTCTTGATTCAGGTGTGAACGTGCATAGATAACTTACTTTTTTAATGAATTCTACTGACAGGAGGCTTCTCCAGGATGCTCCACATCTTTTAACATTATCCAGAGTAGGCTCCAGCTGTCAGCCTCTACAACATAACTTTATGCAAGCTGAAGTAAATGGTGCTACATGAAACCAAAGGATCATCAGAAGGATTATCTCAAAGCCTTAAATTACGATCAAATTTCACAAGTTCATATAAATTGTTCTTGATATTATCAGGGTTTTTCTACAGCCACAACACCCGTTTGGTGTTAAACAAAATAAATAAATACATTTCCAACAGTTTTTTTTTGTTTTTGCAGAGTTTAATCTACAACAGAAAACCGTTTTGTTGTAAGTTTTATGGAGAATAAACTGACTGTAGCAGCTGCCATTGTTTTAAATGTAGTTTTATCTAATGTTATACACATGATTAAATGCTGTCTTACTCCATTTTTTAGCAGATGCATTACTCGGCTAATAGAGTGCAAAGTTACATTCCTGACTGCGCTGTGGTATACTGTGATGAGTGCGTGGAATGAAAGCTGACCCGTGAAGAGTCTGCTACAGCAATAACCCACTAGCTGTCGGCTGTGAACAAAGCAAAGCAGAGACAGTGAAAGAGCACTGGAGCTGAAACCAGAGATCAAGCCTGGCCCTTCCCAGCTGGCGGCCTACCATTGCTACCTCTGCAACCTCCCTCAAGCTTTCATGTGATCCCCTCTCCAGAAGCCAACCAGTAGAGGAAATGTCAGTCTTCTAGCCAGCCAGGAAACCTCCATGCCCAAACAAGGAGTTTCCTGTCCTGACACAGCTCTTCCTGTGGGCTATGTAAGGACTTTCCTGCCCTCTTCCTCTGTCTGTGTGTCTGTCTCTCTCTCCCACTCCTTTGGCAGGCAGCCCTTTAGCAGGCTGCCTTAGTGCAGGCTTTTTTGTCCTTCCAGTTAGGTGTGTATGTGTGTGGGTGTGTGCTTACATTTCACACTAGTCCATGTACAGTTAAATAGTGCAGCATGTTCCAACAAAATCAGAATATTTACAGTATATTGAACATAATGCACAAAGATACATTTTTCTCTTTGTGTATCTTTATAGAATCACTGCGGTGTTACTGTGTCGATGGACCTTACTGGCCTTTTAGTCCTGCATGTCTTTTTTACAATTAAGTTAATGTGTTACAAAACATCAGATTAGAATGAAGTAAGACTGCAGACTAGAGGACATCATCGTCTGAGGGAATGCTTGTTTTGAGTTGCTTTTGAGGTTTGGTCGGGTTTTTTTTAAACACAAACTTTGAAAAGAGCTTTGACAAACTTAAACACAAGAAATGAACAAATGTAATAAATGTTTTGTTTAGAAACAATTAGAACGGAAAGACTTTTCCAGGCCTCAACGTCAGCAGTTTCTCTTCCTTTAAACAAATTTTTTACACTTTCATGGAAGTCATTTAATAAAACTGTCTGTAACTTCCTATATAATCAGTTGCTGATTATACCTAGCCATGAACTCCTCATCTGTGAAATGATGTAAAATCAACTAAATATGGTGAGAAATTACTACATTCTTCTTGAAAACTGACCATTTTTACCAAAAAGGATATTTTTACTAGTAAGCAAAAAATCAACAATGGAGGAAAAAGCAGAAATAAAGTTTTACTATATTTATTTATTATACAATAAAGATTCGGCCCCATTTTACTCCACTCAAGTCATTTTCAGAGCTAATTTACTAACCTGAATTAACCCACACACCACACTGACTGATAATCTGCTTAAATGCATGGCTCACAGTACACATTTAAATCTTAATTCATTACGCTTTAAACCACTGCACTGATATCACACCAACAAGATCCAGTGTCACCTTGTGCTTGCTCAAGATGGAGGATTAGGTGGAACTCAAGTTTTGGTTTTGGTTTTCTCTAACTGGGCTACTTATAAATTGGCTTGAATTAATGTGACTGTAAAGTGTCCTGAGATGACATTGTTGTGTTTTGGCGCTATAAAAATAAACTTGAATCAAACTAAACGCTTCTGAGTAGCTCCTGGAGGGAGGACATAAATCGTTTTAGGGGAAGGTGACCCAGTAAACAAAAGAAAGACATACAAAACAAAAAATTAAATAGTTAGTGCACTCTTAAAACTGTCACAAGTTCAACATATAAACAAGACAACATGGGGAGAACATACTTGAACCAGCAACATGTTTGCTGTGAGGCGGCAGTGCTAACCACCACCCTTTTGTGCAGCCCAAGTCCACACATGAAACTGGTATTAAAAAAAACAAAACAATTAAAAATTACTAAAAGCAACAAACATTTTAACTTGATCTCTAAAGAAATGGTTAAAACAGGGTATACCTGTGGCATTTAATTTTCAAGCCCACTTGTAAACTTTTTTACATTTATTGATGTTTTTCAAACCCCATACCTGATATGTAAAAGGCATTAAAACTCATCCAGGATATATGAAATTCAACATATTCAAATCGTATTTATCGGATCAGTTGCTAAGGTTACCCAAAACTGATGTGAGCTAAGCAACACTTTGGCCACCATACAAGAAACTAGCAAAGTGCATAAGCTCTGTTTCCAATCCAGTTTTTTGCAAAATAAAAGCAATATTTTTAACGTTTTGACAAACAACAATTGCAGTTTACAAAAATTCCCATTGATTGTGTTTTGTGTTTAAGCAGCAGTTTTATTCAAATCTCATATGATTGACAAGATTTTTGAGAATTGCAGCTCATGCAAGGTAGCCATATAGCATTATTTCAGTGTTCTCTATTTGGAAGAGAAAGTTTGCTGCAGCTTTTTGAAGCTCTTCTCCCTCATTTCCTCTTCTAATTGAGTAGCTGTGTCCCAATTCAGAGTGAGCAGACTGCATAGGTTATAAAGTGTTCTAAGTAGTCTGCACACACCAAAGTTCTTTACCAGTGAAATGAGACCAAGTGTATAAGAATTACCCACAGTACTCTAGTCCTCCATTGTCTAGATATGGCATATGTCATGTTTATCCAAAAAGTAAAAGTAAAGCAAATGCAGAAGTGCCAAAATGCAATTGCCCATACGTCCACTGGGAGCTTCAAAGCAGAGCAAATGCCTTTTGACTCCGATGTTTGAAAAAACCACCAACTTCATAGTGAAATAAATACATTTACAGCCTGGTTTGCTAGTTAACAGCTCACCTTTAGCCACCTACCTCCATTAGCCTGTTAGTTCTCATTAGATCTGAGTTAGATCAGTTAGTTCTTAGCTGCAGGCAGCTCAGAGTTTGATAGATGCCAATCATCCATGCTCACAGCTCCCCTCTCGGCTCCATGTCTTGGACCATTTTTGTGTTTTCTGGGAGTGACGGCATCTGTGATGCAACTAAGATGGCAGTAAGTACAGCACAATGAACGAATACAGTCAATGGTATATATACATAAAAGAAATAAATGTCCTCGCCAGCATTAGACTGTTGCTGACTTTTTTCTATCTTGTGTGCAATGAATGGGAAAAAAGGATGCTTCGCTTGTAGCCTTTGTTTTAAGCTAATCTGAAGCCAAACGAAGTGTGGAGTCGAAGGAGCCTTTGAATTGGAACAGTACTATTATGAGACTGCTGACATCTTACATGACAAGACATCTTAACTGGTCAAATGACCTCCTACATCACGTCCACCACTACGTAAATGCAGAAATAGCGTTTCCTTTAGCAATATATTTCTATATCAAAATCTCTAAAAAAAAAAAAACAATTTCGTGATAAAAGATTTTTCAAAAATCCCGTTACTGGATTTTTATTGTAATAATTGGGTTTTGCACAATTTTAATGAAGCTATAGAAAGTTCTGCCCTAAAATGGGTTAGGCGCATGACAATGTAGGAGCACCAGAATATAGCTGTGTGTGTGTGTGTGTGCTTTTTCCAAATAACCGTGATAATAATGAAACAATGTTCTCAACCACAAGTCCACATTAAAACAATTCTGACAGTTCAGCCAGATATCTGTAAAATATTTATGTCCTCATCCATTCAACAAAACAAAGTAACAAATTTCAGTGCAAACAGTAAAAGTGTAAAATCTGCTCATGGGATCAATCTCCAACATGCAGGAGCTCATGCTGTAAATGATACCGAAACTGAACAAAAAGTGAAGCCTTGAGCATTTCCAGTCAGCGTCACAAAAACGTCTGTATGTCAGAAAGTAAGATGTCCACAATTAAATTAATGTCACCGGTGAAACATTTTGACAAGCATGTGAAATGATGGCATGTCTTACTGCTTTGCAAAAGCCTATTTCAGAAATATAATAAATCCCTGAAATCAACTGCGAAGCACAGATGCAGAGAGCCACTCACTTGTTTTCACATAAAGTAAAAATGTCTCCAGCATTTATTACAGCCAGAGGACTTTTTATTGGACATAGTTTAACCAGTCATGACACCCAGGTGTTTGTATTATTAATCATTGGCCAGATCCACTGTCTTCTGTCTTTTCTCCTAAATCAGAATTGGCTTAGCTTCAAATAACCTCAACAGGCTTTGCAGAGTTAAAGGCAAGGCAATGATCACAGTCCTACAGGTTGTCGTAACCCTGTTTCAACACACCTGATTCAAATTAAATGAATCCAACCGTCTATAAATTTCTTGTTCATTTGAACCAGTAGTGTTGAGTGGGGATATAAACCTGTAGGACTGCAGCCCTCATGAGGAGACGTTAAATAGCCTTGATTAGTGTCTGGCTGCATCACTGAGTTGGTCCAAAACGTTTTGATTATGTAGACCAATGATACATGTCTACACAATGAAGTGTAATTTCCCTGGCTTTATTCTGTTTTATTTATTTATTTTTCCCTCACCACCATGTTTACACTTGGGATTTCAAAGTAAAATGTGTTGCTGACATGGCTGTAAACTCATACTCTTATTTTTTAAATTGCATTTATCTGATTCTTTGTTCAGACATGAGGCTTCGTAAATATCTCGCTTATGTGATTGGAGATAACAGGTGGGACTCTGACCTGCAGTATTCTGAACTGTTTTTATTTGTATTACACAGAAGGAAAATTTTATTTGGATGCCACTTCAGTTTGCTATACAAGCATACCATTTTATATGTGTGTAGGTTGTGTGTGTGTGTGTTTAACAATGTGCAGTTATGGGCCATCACACATTTTAAAAGTGACAAATCTGTGTCTGCTACCATGGCAGTGTGTGACAGTATTTATCTTGCAGTTGTAGTTACCCCCAAGTGGTGCATTTAATCTGCACCACTTTTAAGTGGATTCAGACGTGGGAGTGGGAGCACAGCACAGGGTTGCCTTGCTGTATCCGTAGCTTTCTCAAAGCACAGAAGCATGCTGATGTTACATTATCTGATTTATGGCAAAAGGGGGACATGTGAGAGGCTTTGCAGAGCAGGTTGGCAGCATATCAGCTTCTTCTTAGAGTTGGCACTTTTTTTAAATGATCGATAGATAGATAGATAGATAGATAGATAGATAGATAGATAGATAGATAGATAGATAGATAGATAGATAGATAG
>JBAMHV010000007.1:20520440-20531567 GCA_037177535.1 Pseudomugil gertrudae
TCGTTCTGAAGACGCACCTCAGAACAGGGTTATAAGGTGTGTGTGGAGCGAGAATAAGCAGGAATTCAGACCAAAGCGTTGCCATTCTACTTTATACAGACAATAAATTAATGATTTACATGTTAAAAGGAAGGATTTAAAAGCATGACATATCTCCTTTAAATTGCCCTCCTCATTCAATTGTACTTTATTAAGGTGAACCGTCTCAAACAAACAAAATTGTAAATGCTAATGTAAGCAGGCAGTCAGTGAACGAGTTATACATCATGAAATAGTGTTCATGAGAAATGTAGTGATGGTGCTGTCTGGACAAATAACTAAAGTGATTAGTCCATTCATGACCTGGGATGCAAACTGAGCTGTAAGGTTTCATTTCTACCTGGCAGGCAAGAGTTAATTTAGAGCTCTGGACATATTAGGGAACATGTCTCCATCTCAAATTGTTTTAAATGTGCTGCTGGTATCAAATTACAGATTTGCTTTTATTTTCAGAGTAGCTTTGGTCATTGAAGATTAAAAAGAATGTATGTTGGAGCGTGTGTGCATGCTCAATTAATATGAAGATTTTTGTTGTTCATCGTTGTTCCAAACACACAGAACGAGTATCACAATATTAATCCAAAAAGAGTTACACAACAGAAAGTTTTTCCTCAGTCTCATATTATACAACATCAAGCCATATTTGGTCTGGGAGAGACTACACAACCAAACGATTTGAAGCCCACTCATCAAGGTGGGCTGTTGTGGATTAAGTTTATGTGTGGGCTTTACTTCCATCTATCTGCCAATCTGTGGGATAAAACCATCCACAGAAACTATTAGAGGAGTGTTTCCCTAAAACCTTCATGACTTTATGTTACATAAACATTGAGAATATGTCACCACCTGGCTGAAAGGCAGCAGCACAAAGTTAGGACTGTGTGCATGTGTGTGCGCATGCTGCACATGTCAACTCCTTCTACTAAATGAGTCCCATGTGTTCTGTGTGTCTCAGTCTGCATTTGTTTCCCTTATTGAATCACATAATATTAAACATGTGTTGAAAAGTGGGTGACAGCTTTGGTGTGACATTATCCTGGACAGGGGCAGCTCGAAATGGAAGAAAAGCCTGACCTATCACCTCTCCACTTTACAACAGTACAAAATATGAACTCAAGATTCATCTATGTCAGGGAGAATGACTGCATATTTTGAAGAAACTGAAATAATATGTCAGATATGCTTAAATTTTATTAAAGATAATATACGTAACATTCTTGGAGACATGGCTGTGGGAAGAAATATGTCTCTGACTTTAAGAAAACAAAAGTACATTAAACCTTGAAATGTCCAAAAGAGAAAACATCTAAGGATTCAGAGCATATTTTATTAGCAATAAACGGAATAAATTAATGAGAAATTGCTGCAGAACACAAGGAGTCATGTTTGGAAAAAGAATTCAAACAGCTCTGAGTATTATACAACTCAGGATTTATGTTGTTTGCCCCTCTGAAAAATAAAATTTGATCGCCTTGAACTTGGAGCAAAGCACAGAGAAAGATGGAAGACACCCCTGCTGAAGCTGACTTTAAGTTTTCTCCCACCTGGACTACTTTGCCACAATCTGACCAGCACAAGTTTAATGTATTTGAAAGACTAAGGGCATTCTTTCAAGTTCAATGGGCAGTGAAATGCACTTCATCTCCACACTTAAATCCAGTCATTGATATGAAAATGGATAATTCCTGATGATTTATCTTTCAGGAAAGGTGATCATAAGACATCTGTGCTCTGGTGCACATTGAAGGATTGTGAGACTGTTTGAGCGTCTGGTTTCTGATCTTTTTGTTCCTAATAGTTAAAAGTGAGAGATTTCTTTACTTTTAGGATCTCTGGAGGATAAAAAAGTGACTGTGTAACTCATGGCTGTTGATTTATTTACTTTGGCTGAGTTAATTATTTCTATCAGATGTGTTAAATTAATCATCTGCTAAGTTCAAACAACTATTAGGCCTAATGATTTTCACAAATAGGCTATATAGGACGCTCCATTAGGACGACTGATGTCTGTTTCAGTTAATTAATAAAATGGTCTGGTCCTCACCAGAACATATACACATATTTTGAAATATATTTTAGGAAATCACATCACAAAGAATCTTGTATCAGCTGAAAACCAGTAAATACAACCTTCATTACACATTTGCATTTTCTGTTTTGTGAGCAAATGAATGCTGTTAAATCTGCTGAATATTCAGGTCTTTTTAGACTGGGATGACCCCATTAATGTTCAGTTTTATGCAAATGCAGCTTTTGTGCACTATCAATCATCATCAAGTGCATCTAAAAGAACATTCCTCCAGCTCTGCCCAGCACCCAAGCTGTTTCTTTTGAGAGGTTTGGTAAAGTATAACCTCAGTGTAGACAATATCTCAAATGGTTTTAGATAAATAGTTCTTAATTGTCCCAGAGTTTTTGCACATAAAGTTTTAGATAAAACATCCCAGCTGCAGGTCTCTGAGGGCATGTTTCTGTGAGTTTGGCAAATCCAAAGTCAGGATTGTTGTTCATTCTTCCAAGCATGACTTCTCCAGTTCATTTAAAGCTGGATGGAGTTGGCTGGTATCCAGCGATCTTAAAGTCATGCCATAGATTCACATTTGGATTACGTTCTAGGCCAGGGCTCTTCTACTCGAGCAGGAGGATCAGTGCCCTGCCGGTTTTAGAAGTTTCCCGACCTAATTAAAGGATTATTTTGTAGAACTTGACAACAAACTGTTTAATCTTAATCTGTTTAATCCATTTAATCTAATCAAGTGTGTTGTAGCATCTAAAGTCTACAGGAGAGTGGACCAGAGCTGAAGAGTCCTGGACTAGACCATGCCAACACACTTAATGTTTCTTCCTAAACCATAAGTGTTGCTTTGGCACTATGCTTGTCAGTCAGTCTCAAATTTCTGAAAGACCGAATACATCCTCCATGACGTTCTCCTGAAAGATTTAGCCCCATCCCTTGTTCTTCCGTTCTGGCCAGTTTTCCAGTTCCTGACAATGAGATACATCCTCACAAATGATTCTGCCACCACCATGCATCACTGTGGAGATGGTGTTCTGGTGGTGTCTGTTGTGCAAACAGCATATATTGTGTTTTTGTTGATGACTTCAAAGTTCAGTTTAAATCCCAGGGGACCTCATATGCCTTTTATGCAACATTTCTGTAAGCAATGTTTTTGTTGAAGTTTTTCTGGTCTTATTCCTGTGAAGTCTAACCTAATGGAGTAGCTTTTAGTGGTACTATGGGTAGACATACCAGTCTCTGCAGTGGAGCATTCCTTCTCTACCATTTAGTTTTTCTTGTTTCATCCCATGTTCTTCCCATTTTGTGAGAATAGATTTAACAGTGGCCATATGACAGTTTTAGCTTTTTTATGACCCATTCCTGGTTTTTACTTATATCCACATATTTATCTTTGATCTCTCTTGAGAGATCATTGTCCTTAATGGACACTTGTTTGGTGGTTCCTCTGGAGCAGGGATACCCATGACCAGTCTTCATAAGCTTTTCTGACACTTTTAGATATGTGCTTTCTTTAACACACCTGAATCAAATGACTAAATGTCCTCATCCACATCATTCACCTCTACAGAATCCTGATAAAAAGCTTTTCATTTGACTCAGGTGTGTTGGAAAAGGGGTGCATCTAAAAATAACAGGGTAGCAGCTCTCCAGGACTGGATTTGCACAATGAACGAGAGCACACTGAATGATAATAAAAGTGATGAAGCAATGTATTAGCTCTTGAAACATTTTTGATTATACCACCTAAACTGCCTTAAATGGAATATCCACCACAAGGACTACTGGAAAAGTCTGCCCCCCCCAACAAAACTACCAGGTTTATATGAAACACATTTTAGCTCCTGTTTCTTTAAGGAAAAGGTCCAGTCTGCTCTCATTAGTCACCTGATCAGTTAAAAATAATGGAGTGTGAGGCAGCTGGTCACTCTTTGTTTGAGGTGGTCCAAACTCGCCCCTGATGACAATATGTATATATGTCACACTTTAATGTAATTTCAGATGTTTAGGAAAGCCCTTAAGAAGGGTCTTCTGTGGGAGAAAATAGATCATTATGGTCAGAATCTTTTGACCAAAATAAGATTTATAGCACATCCAAAAAGCAATATACATTCTCTTTACAGAGTTAGAAGCCACAAAAGCTGAACAGGCTGAGAAAATATGTGTCGTTAGTGCATCAGTTGAGTTTAATTGTAATTATAGAAGCAGCAGTATTTACATTAAGACAGTCAGAACTTTAAAAAGTCACCATATCTGGTCATGCGTTTAATTTAGGAGGGAGAGAGATATTCATAAGACTCTGTTCACTCAATAAACCATCAGATGTCTGATAATGGAGCGGAGGTCATATGAGATGGCTATACCATTCTTCAGACATGCAAAGCCCTTGGAACTCAGCCCATTAAATCAGTCATTCTCCGCTGAGAGAGTGCGGGTCCAGAATGAGATTACTTAGATGAACTCCTGCATTTGACCAAAATAGGAATTTGATTCATGAGAAATACCAAAGATTTTTCAACTTAATCTACATGAGTTTACTGGCTTAACCTTTTAAGGTTACTGGCTGAAAATTCTTAATAAAAACTGATTAGATCTTATCTCAATATTTATGCATTGAGACATGTTGCAAAGCTTGCATATTAAAAACGATTTAAGTGAATATTTTCTTGTTCTGAAATGTTATCAAGGCACGATTTCACCCAAAATAAAAACAAAAATCACCTTGAAGTGTGAGGAAATGGCTTATGGCACAACACTAGTAATGATTAAGGAAAAAAAAACGGTTGCATCATGTGTGCCACCACCACGATAATTGTAATGAAGAGGTCGCGGTGAAATCAGGTTGGCAGAACAACAACACATTAATGCAGTATTGACCCTAAAATGCGCAATTCTCCACTCCGACTGCCAAGTTTGCGTAAAATGGTGCAAAAGCACGGCCTGCAATTTATGTGGAGTCACGTTTTTTTTTCATGCGGTGTGTCATGCGCATTTAATCGGCTTGTGTTTGTGGACGTCTGGTCAGTTTCTGTCAAAGCTGTGGGTGGGAGAGAGGAGGCAGGAGATGACTGCTATCCTCCTCACTTCTCTGAGCCCTCAGAGAGTGGAGAGAGAGGGACTGCATGGGAGCTGCACGGCTATAGAATTAACTGAATAATCCATTTTGATTAAGTACTCAGCACTTTTTTAAAAGACTTGGCAATCAGCTCAACTATGCGGATATACACAACTTGTGTTTTTTGGGGGGTGTTTTTTGTGCCCTGTTAAACTCCTTTTTTAGTTGCGGTTACAAGTGATCGGAAGCCTGCTATGGAGGACGTCGTAAGTCAAAATGAGTCTAAGCACTGACAATGTTACAAACTTGTGGAAAAATGGTTCCTCGGAGCTCGAGTCTCTGCAGGTTAACTTCACCAACAGTTCAGGGGGAAACCACACGGTGCCCAGCCAAGTGGACCTCACCCGAGCCATCCCGCTTGGCTTGGTCCTTGGGGCTTTCATCGTCTTTGCCATCGCGGGTAACATCCTTGTCATCCTCTCTGTGGTGTGCAACAGGCACCTGCGGACCCCGACGAATTACTTCATCATCAACCTGGCCATCGCCGACTTGCTGCTGGGGACCACAGTACTACCAGTGTCCGCCACTTTGGAGATCCTAGATTTCTGGGTGTTTGGCAGGATCTTCTGTGACATCTGGGCTGCGGTGGATGTGTTATGTTGCACCGCGTCCATCATGAGCCTGTGCGTAATATCCATCGACCGCTACATTGGAGTGAGCCACCCGCTGCAGTACCCAGGTATCGTGACAGAGAAGCGGGCTCTGCTGGCCATGCTCGGAGTCTGGGTGCTGTCGGTGGTCATCTCCATTGGACCTCTGCTCGGATGGAAGCAGCCGCCTTCGCCTGATGACACAGTGTGTCCAATCACCGAGGAGCCGTTTTACGCACTCTTCTCCTCCCTCGGTTCCTTCTACATCCCGCTTGGTGTTATACTAGCGATGTACTGCCGCGTGTACATTGTTGCTAAAAGGACAACTAAGAACCTGGAGGCAGGTGTGATGCGCGAGAGGATGAACACCAGCGAGCTGACCCTCAGGATCCACAAGGGATCTCAGGTGCAAGAGGATCCGGGCGCTGGCAAGGGCCGCGCGCACCAGGCGAGAAGTTCCCTCACTGTGAAACTTCTTAAATTCTCTCGGGAGAAGAAAGCAGCTAAAACATTGGGAGTTGTAGTCGGCATGTTTATTCTTTGCTGGCTGCCCTTCTTTTTGGCCTTACCTATAGGTAGGTTCACATATGCCATAAAACACTTACAGCAGTTAGGTCGTTTCTTAAACATGCACACACATTCCCTCCCCTAAAAAGCATCCCGTTTATGAGACTTTGTGATATTCAGCTATAAGACTTGCAGATGTGTGTGAAAAGTTTGCAGCTGCAGTGATTATAAATCAGCTTGCACTGAACGCCTCATTGGAAACATTTATTACTGTGAATTGCAACCAAATCTGTGTGTTGGCTTTTAAAAATCTTGGATTAAGTATATAATATCCGGTTTAAATATTAAACTATTTATTTACATGATTTCAGCAATTCAGGCTTATTTAAATTAAGTTTTGACGCTACTTGTTATCACTTGTGTTATTTAGTTTATATACCTACAGTTTTACAGGGTTGTACTCTCCAAATTCAACCTACAGATGCAACACTTTTAGGAATTTGAGGAGGAATTCCTTACAAGCTTATCTAAACAATTACTGTTATCTGTGCAGTATTCCCTGAGTCTCATTCACTGCAGCTTAAGTGTCCTTAGTTCAACTGCTATGTGAGGACCCTTATTATTCTTAATTTATTTCAAATGATAAAACCTTATTATCCATTATGTGGTGTTTGAAGTTCATTTTGAGTAAAAAAAATTGATTTACTAATAATCATCCCTAAAATCAGCCCCATGAAAAGCCTATAATATTGGCAAAGTGAAAACAGACTTCTACATTTTGCAAAGAGAGACTTTTGTGACAAAAAAAAGGTGCAATATACACTGAAACAGTTAATATAACAAAAAAAAAAGGGGGGGGGGGGGGGTTAGCAAAAGTGAACTAAAAAGTCCACATGATGCTTAGTTAAATATTAAATGTTGCTTTATTGCTTTTAAAGTAAAGCTCCAGATGAGGTTGAGAATCACAGACAGATACCATTAAAGATAAAGATAAGATGAGAAGGCAAACCATCAATAAATTAAGCAATTTTTTTCATTAACACTGTCACTAAATAATAATCAGATACATAAAATAAATAGCATATATTCTATACCATTAAAAGAAAAAAAGATCTGCAACATCTGAACATGTTTGTCTGCAAATTTGAGTTTAAGGCTGAATCGAAAACAACAGATCACCATAAGATTGATATGTGAGATCGATTCTAATCATTTATGTTAACCAGGAATGATAATAAACAATCAATATATTGGTTTTGTGTTGTTTATATGCAATTATATCGTTCATATTGTTATAGATTGTGGCAAATTATATTATATTAAAGTATTTATCAAATCAGCTGAAGTCACGTTTACAGGGTGTCATTGAACACGTAAGAGGTTCAAATAAAGCAGCGAATGATGATGCGCATCATTTAAAGTCTGCCTGGAAGTTAGAGGGATGATTTTCGTCATGTTTTCTGTGTTTGAAAGGAGGAGAGATTGAGTCAGTAGGGGCTGATAGCTTCTACGAGCTTTTTTGTTTGTTTTTGATGTTGTTTTGCTCCTATTAATAACTTGTCAACAACACTGAGGCTAACTTCCCCATTCAGAAAGCTAAAAATGTAACTTTAGAGATGTTGTGATTATGATTAGTCATGAGCCCAGTTTTTGACACCCCCCCCCCCCCTCGTGGCTCTTCTTTGATTCTGTCAGTGCTATCCAAGCTGTGTTGATCCAGATGAGGCTCCCTGATTCCACAGACACAGTCCTGCCTGTTAGCTCCAGAGGAAACTAAAGAATATGTTGCAGTGAAATGTCAGACTCACAGCGAGGAGACTAACAAAACAAGCTTTTGCATAGTTGTTGTATAAAGATGGAGGGAAAACAGCATTGTGTGTTATCCTCAACGATGTTACTCAAGTCCTTCTATCCTCCCTGCTGCATCACACCTGATTCAGATTAAATGGATTTTGGACAAGCTCTGCCCAAGTCTGTTGTTGAGACATTAATTTGAGCCAGGTGTGCTGAAGCAGACGAACATCAAAGGTCTGCAGGACAGTGGACCTTTAGAATCAGAGCTGGGGATCAGTTGTAGATGATCACTTGTCTGATTGTCTCATCTTTTGGAGGACTGTGGGCTGTCTGCTGAATATGGTCGAGTGTGTTTGTTTATGTTACTGGGAGTAATATTGGGTTCATATGGGAGTGTGTTTATGCCCCTGGCTTCAAGCTGCAGCTTGCCTCATCCTCACATCGATACACAAACATTAGTTCCTGTGGCAGTGTCACAAAGCAGGGATTATTTAGCCTGAAGGCATTCTCTGGGAGATGTCAGACATTATGTATTAAAGCTCTAATTTACAGACTTCAGAGAGTTCAAATAGTAGATTTAAAGTAGGAGGAGGGCTTCAGGAAGGGCCTCTTTATGAAACAAAACAGGGCAAACTGCCAACTCCCCCCCTTCCCTCTCCCACCATGGTACGTTTGTTTTTGCAATCTCCAGTGCAGCATACTGATACTCTCAGACAAAACATTATAGCAGTTCAATTTATGCGCATTTTAAAATGGCGTCAGAGACACATGAGAGAAAATACAAGTTCAACACCTTGCTGATGTTGAAGTCTAAATGAAATGGAAAAATACCCTTTTACAGCTGCTGCTCCCTCGGTATTCATTAGCCTCCAACTGCAGAGTGGGATTTCCTACTTCACACTTATTAACCCAGCTCCCTCCACTCCATGCACCCATTGAAATGGCTGGCAGTGTGTGTGTGTGTGTGTGCGCACTGAGCTGCAATGCATGGCATGTGAAACTGGAGTCTGTGCGCAGGTATGCTCATGTGTCTCTGCAGATGCTTCTCTCTCGTCTTTCACTGCAGATTTTTAAACGACTGCAAGCCTGCAAAGATGAAAGTAGGGCTGCACGCTCCCTGACAGCGCTGCTGCGACCTCAGATCCACGGGGTCTCAACCTCTGCATGCAACGTGACGAAATATGTCAACCCTCCTCCACACAGCTGATCTCACCTATCTAGGTCAAATTCTGTGAATACTTTGTTTTTGTTATTTGCACATCAGTGTTAAGCAGGCAACTGTCCACTCAGTTTGAGATGTACGTCTAAAGTTTTTAAGTATAGCGTTTCCTTTGATGCTAATTTTATACACAGCTTATTTTTTATAGACAATACTACCTTTTTGTCTTTTAGCCTAATGTCATTGCAGCTAGCTTCCTTGTTTTAGACGTGCTAACTGAGCACAGCCACACTTCTTGTCAGAAAGGGTGAGATTTCTAAACTTAGCATCGTTCAAGCCAAATTCCATATTTTGCCAAAAGAAGGCAAAATGACTGCATGGGAATCAAATTAAGAGAAGCCAACTTTTTAGAGATGGGTGGTTTTTTTTTTGTAAAAGCAGCTTAATTACCTGTGTAGAGGTTTAGAGCTCTTCTCACATGCAGACAAAGCAACAGCATGAATAAAACATGCTATGTTAATGTTTTAAAATAAAAAAAATCATATTTATATTGTAAACAACAGATTTCACTGGATTGTAGGATATACAAGCTTTAAATCCACTGGCTTCATTTAATCAACTCACTCTCCACGCCTGATGGGACTATATCAACATATTTGGTGGTCAAATCAAACACTGGGTAAATAAAAGGGTCCTTAAATTCTTTTCCAGCTAATATAGATTGTACAATGAAAACTGAGGTTGCAAAGATGATTTAGTTCATCAGATTAGATAATGCTTAGATTATGCTTCACTGAAAACAAAACCTATCGTAGATCTTAGAAGAATACACTGAAGCTTCTGGGTTCATTTGGTTAAGTTAAAAAAAGCTTTTTTTTTCCTGCTCAGAAAGGAGAGCTTTGTGTTGGTCAGGGGTTCCCAACCGATTTCCCTGAGGACCTCCTTGATGCACAAAGCTGTGGACCTCCTGCTTGTGTTGAAACTTTGTTTCATTAGCTTCTTCTCACCATAAATGATGCTGACACCTTTCCTTTCATAAAACCAAAGTTGAGGTAGTAGCTTTACTTTTTTTCAAAATAAGGACAAAACACCTGCACTGTGGTATTTTTCAGACATGTCTCATTAATGAAATGGTGCAGAGTTGTCAGACTCCGCATAACACTGAATGAAGCATACTTAATATTTCCTTAAAAAGACTTTAAGGGAATACACTTCAAATAATTTCTGTTCACATATAGCTATAATTTATTTGTAATGGCTCTGAACAGACAAAGACCCCATGGAAAAGTCCAGGAAGCTGAGGAGTGGCAAAGTAGAGGAACTGCAGCTGTCCAATATGGCAGTAATAAATGCAGCTGCAGCTCCAGACAGCCATGGGATTCCACCTTTAATTCCCCCTTTTTACATTTTATTTGGACAAACATCCATAGCAGCAAAGGGGGTTAGAGTTTTATAAACCCTTCTTTTTTATTTATCATACATTCATTTGTTTTAATTTGAATAAAAATAATTCCAGTTAATTTTAAAGTTTCAGTCACATAAATTGGCAGTTTTTGATCATTTAACTTATTTTGAATGGTTTTTTTAAATTGACTTGAATTTATCTGAAATTAAATGAATATTTGTTCTGCAATGTAAACAATTTTTCTTTATATCAAAGTTGATCTCAGTCAAAAGATCTTACTGAAATTTATTGAAAATACATTTGTTTTTAATTAACTCCACTGAAAAAAATGCATGTTTTCTGGTCATTTTATGCTCAGTTTTATGAAACTACACTGAGTTTTCTAAATAGTTTATTTTTATATTAATACTTCCTGCTCAGCACTACATTTCTTAAGAATACTAACAGATTGTGATTTTGTAAATAAGCCACTTATTTTAGTTAAACACAAAGTATTTATTT
>JBAMHV010000007.1:20543489-20570081 GCA_037177535.1 Pseudomugil gertrudae
TTGGCAAAGCAAAATTGCTCAGCACAGTATAGCAGCCAGACCATCATTCTGCCTGCTGAGATGCTGGACAGATACGTTAAAAAAAATTAACTGAGCCATATCTGATTGTAACTACCAGTAAGTGTGTTTATTTCTGAAGAAACACTGAGTGTCCTTCCAGTTGAGATTTGTAAAACTGTTGCTAAATATGTCACTCATAACATGTCATGACATAATATGTCTCTTTTGTAGATTTAAAAAAGTTTTTAAAAAATATTTGTTATTAGAGACATTTTACTCCACAGTTTACTGAGAAGGTGAATGTTGAAGGTGAAAGAAAACTCCACAGACTGACCACACGCAAGTCAATTTGTCAGTTAGAGACAACAAAGATTAATTATGTCTCAAATTACAAATGATTGTTGTTTTCTGGGATGCAACCTGTACCAGAAGTTGTTGCTGTGGTTCAGGCAGGAAAGCGATCAGAGACAAAGCGTACCTCTGATGGATCCATTGATGAGTGAATGTCAATATGATGCATCTAAAAGGGACTATGTAGCCTGTAGAACTGCATATGGAGGTGCTGTTTGATGGTGTGTGAATGGCTTGTAATGTAAAAGTACTTTGAGTAGAAAGTCATATACCAGAAATATATTCCATTTAGAATTTAGAAAATAGATCATGCTCATTTTTTATTTCCATATTAAAACTATTCCACTATTAGAGGAAAACCTTAGTATTCACCAAAACTCCAGCAGAATTTGCAGTCCTTGCTGAGACTCAAACCAGAAGGTAATAATGCTAAACACTGGCCATCTTTATCAATACTGCACAGTCACAGTTTGCAATCAAGCAAAAATATTATTTTTCTCACACACAGAGAATTTTGTAGGCATTTGTTCATGTATATTGTATTCTACAGGCCGCACGTTGATGTTTATACAGCTCCATTACTAATGTGGAGTAATGGGGTCTGATGGATGCAGGTTCAAGTCCTTAGATTGGCTACAGGGGTGAATCCCCGTAAGCCCTTGAGCAAGAACAAGCATAAACTCTTTGACATGAAGTGGAAGGGTTGTCAGGTCAGTGACCCCCAAGGCCAGCAGGCAACAAGTGTGGGAAAAGTCACAACATTTTCCACAGGCACGGCATGTTTCCACTTCCCTTTACTTCTCTACTTCCCCACTTATTTCATGCGTTGGCATTCTCATCATACCACATGAGTACTGCAGACAGAAAACAACTATGCTGATAAGTTACGAAATCATGAATCTTATCCAATGATCACAGCACAACTAAGTTTGAACATGATTTCTTTCTTGTGAGAGTGAGTTTGAGGTGAAAACAGATTATGGATTTAAAATGACAAAACAACTCTGGCAAGCAAACAAGTGCAGTAAAACAAAAAGGTTTTGAAAGACAAGTTTCAGCCAAACCAGGAAGAAGTGAACAGACTGCAAGTATGAACTTGGAATGAATATCATGAAGGAGACAGTCTGAGAAATGTGGAAGGTCAGAGACATAAACGGAGTCACACGTCTTCCAGCTGACAGGATCACGTAGGTAACGGTTTATAGCTTCCCCATGCCAGTGTCTATAAAGTATTGCTGCAGTGACTCATGAGCATTTCCACGTCAGAACAAATGTTTTGTTAGAAATTCCCCCAGAGGATGTAGGAGTTCATAGTCATTCATGTGCTCACGACCAACATATTGCAACATTTCCTCCCTTCAGAGATGCTTTCAGCCAATAAAACAGCAGCACTTTACTGAAATACTGATGTAATAGATTTTTTTTTAATTTGCAACACAGTTGACATTTTTCTGGCTGGTTTCTGGTTCACATAATTATAAGCAGTTTAAGCAAACAAATATGGCAAACAATGTGTTTGGGCTGAAATGGTGTCATTCTGACAAGGTAATTAGGCAAGCGTGGAATAACCTGCTGAGATGGAAGGTGAGTTAGTTAACCTGGTCTGGAAGTAAGGAAAAACTGACAAAAATATGCAGCTAAAAATTAAGGAAATAAATGAAGTGGAGACCATTCCCTATACTATAATCCCCACACCATAACACATATTGTATGAACAAGAAAAAACTCTATACTGTAACCATTGCATGTTTTATGTGTATGATCCTGCCGGCCTCACCTTGAATAAACAGCCTGCCTCATTCCAAAGTCACTTTGAAATGTTCATAACTAAGATGTGAAGCTCTTAAAGAGGAAGAGACATCGTTCCACTCTCTGTGAAAAGGTTGGGAATTAAAACTAATATAATGGAAGCATAATAGGCAAGGCAAGTTTATTTGTATAGCACCTTTCATGTACAGGACCATTCAAAGTGCTTTACATTGAAACAGTAAAAATATTACAGGTGTAAAGAAGAATAAAAACAGCAATAAAAATCACAATAAAATAATAAATTAAATAAAAGTAATAAAAAGCAGATCATATGAAGTTACCGTGCAGATGTCATTTATAGGCACATGAAAAAAGAAATGTTTTCAACCTGGATTTAAAAGCGTCTCCATGTGGTGAAAGTTTAATCTCTACTGGCAGCATAACAGCTAAATGCTGCTTCTCCATGTTTAGTCTGGACTCTGGTCTAATACTTTCACATATGTAGATTATTTGTTTACTAATCATGTTTTTTATGGCAAATTTAGATTTTCTTTCTTGTCTGATCATGTAAAGATGCAACGATTAGTCAATTATGATCTAACAAAATGCTTCAATATTAATGACTCCACATCTGCACATAAATTATGTCACATTTTTTTAAACAATTTTAATTTCCACTCCTTTTCATACATTTTACCCCACAGTTCTTAAATAGAAATATAAAAAGTTTGAAAAGAAATGAGCTAATAATGTTATTTTTTGTATAAAGGTACTATCAGTGCTAAACCCCACAAAGCAAAACTAAAAGAGCAATAAAAAAAATCCTGTTTTTTAAATAGTCTAAGTACGCAAACCAAGTTTCAGTTCCATCACAGAGGTACTTGAAAAACCAGATTCAGATACACCACTACGGGGGGGGGGGGTGCGCCACATGACAAAGTGCGTGGGAAAGGAAGGAGCAGGTAAGAAGCCACTCCTCTCTTCAACTATAAACTCCTTCCTTAATTCATGTCTTTTCGGTCAGCACCATGATGGCGTTCACTGGGAAATATGAGCTTGAGAGTCAGGAGAACTATGTGGAGTTTTTGGAAGTCATCGGTATACAATTCTATTGTATTGATCGTTACTTATGGATAGCTGTGTTTCTGCCTTCGGTTATTTTGGAACTTTGCCTTTTCTGTCACAGGGCTCATCAATGCCAAGACCGATCACAAAGTGGTGACAGAGGTGGTTCAGGAGGGGAACACCTTCACCTGGACACAAACTATCCCAAACTGGAGCTGGTCCAATAAATTCATTGTTGGTGAGGATTGTGAGCTGGAGACAATGACCGGCACTAAATTCAAGGTGAGCTAATAATATGCGCTGAACACAAAAATGTACATTACTTTGATATTTAACACCCTGTGCACGTGTGCCTTTAGGCCCCCGTAGTTATGAAAGATGGGAAGATTTCAATCCAGTTTCCTCAGTACCACTTCACAGCAGAGATGATTGATGATAAGCTGGTCATGGTAAGCGTATGATGTGATCAGTTTTTAATGTGCTTAATTAATGTGAGCCGAATGTGACTCATTTCATGACCTCAAGTCATCTTAATGTATCTTTTCTTCTGTATTGTGTAGATTTGTGTGACTCCAGGAGAACATGGTGTGATTTTCAAGAGAGTTAACAAGAGGATCTAATGCTGCAAGACTCAACATGCCTTTGTGGAAAGTAATGACAGATGGTCACAGTACTCAGTAACTCTAGCAAGCACTAAGCACAAGTGGAAGAAGAACATCTTTTGGCATCAGAAAGACTGAATCTGGTTGGTTTCATCCTTTTGTGGTCAGATAACTCTTTGTACTGCATTTTTTTGCATATATTTGCTACTAATAAAGATAATGTTTGATACCACAAAAATCCCTCAATAAATTCTTTTTGCTAAATGATAACCTGGATTAATCTTGCCTTACATACATTATTACATTGGCATTTTTTACTGTAACCGTAGTATACCCACAATATGTTTGTTTTCAACCATGATTACTTGAAATCCTCTTTTTCTGAAAGGTTGCTTCATTCATTGCAATGAGTGAAACTTACAGTTGACTGTGTGGAAGGGTTAAAAGAAGAAAGGATGTAAATGAAGTAGGTAAATACATCTGTGATCGCTAACACCTCTGTCACCCTGTATTTTAAAAAGCAAATAAATATTTAAAGTAAGACTTTGCTGTGTTTTCTGGATTATTTTCTGGATTATCTTGTTGAATTGATTTCTATTGAGTTAATCTGACATTAAAGAGAACAAAATATTTCCAATGTTTTTTTTTATCATACACATCTGCTCATGTAGTAATAATTTCATCAGTGTAGAGATACATGTTTGCATCATGCATGGCATGAATGAGGAGCACTTATTTGGCAGACTGTGAAAGTCTGAGATCCTGAATCTGTTGGTCAGGAACTTTAAACTCCGATCCACAAGACTTGATGTGCTCCAGGCTTTAGATGTTTCCTTTTTCCCTTTAAAGGAATTTTCTGTAGAATTTGGTAAAAAAAAAACAAACAAAAAAAAACTTTTGAGTTAGATTGATTTGAATCAGGCGTGTTAAAACAAAGAAGCAGCAGAAAACTGCAGTTTAGTGGCGCATGAGGAGCTGCTGTAGGTTATCTTCATCTGGAGAAGTTTCCAGGATAGCTGTGTAAAATGTAAACAGGTTGCAAATGGCTAAAAACATAAATTTAAGATTTTTTCTTAACTTTTTTAAATATTTCATTTGATCACAGCAAAATGTTTATAAAAAACTGAGAGTCAAAGAAAATGGCTAATAAATAAATGCATTAATTATAGATAAATATAAAAATGATGAGACACGATGACGTTTTGTTCTATAAATCTAAGTTTTTGTCAAACAGAAAAAAAAATCCTCCAAAATCATTCATGCATTTCTTAAAAGTTGCCACATGGAGGCGCCTTCCTCCTTTAAAAAACTCAACAAAAACACCAGAGGGAGCTTACCTCACTTTGCACAGACTGAATAACATAAAAACATACTTTTCCCATGAAGACAAAAAATAAAAAATGTCTGAAATATCTAACCAAAGAAATTATTTAACTTGAATTTAATAATGTTCCAATCACACTGTTTCTGGACCGTTACTTTCCCAGCATGGTCATATGGCACTAACCTCTCTGACTCGGCAGATTGTCATTTAGGCATTCAAGTCAAAGGAATGAATCTTTTTTCACTTTAATTGCACTTAATAAACATCACAAAACAGCCCCATAAATGACAGGTACAAAAGCAAAAGGTAGCTAAACCATTTCCAAGGCAGAGAAGGCATTTTCTACCTTAAGGCCTTTATTATATTAAAAAATTATGGTGTAAATATTAAGAATGAACTTTGTTATAATGATGATTGTGTTTTGCTTTGTTGGTTTAAAGCAAATACGATGACATGAAGCCCTCCCTGAAACCCCATGTTGTCCTTTTCCAATTTCTTCCTCCAGGAAGTATTCAAAGGAAACTAGTGGCCCGAGTCTTCACCTCCGGAAAACAAAAGCTTACAACAAGATAGCCTGAAGCACCTCCCTTACAGATGAACCACTGGAAACCTGAGAAATGCCCTTCAATGTATTCCGTATTCAGTCGATATGATCTGATGTGTCAGCGAGAAAATGTTGTGGATTTGCAAAATTCCATTTTTAACACAGAGTGTGTTGCAAAGGTGTCAACACTCTGGTCTAAGTTTCCACTGAGTGACAAAAAGGTAAAGAGGTAGCAGCCTTTCTAATAACCCAAACATATTCATTATGCTTGACATCAAGTACTTTGTATTTTAGTCACTAATAAATAAATAGTTTCAGTTAAGAGACAGACGTTATGGAGTCATGTTGGGGGTGGAAGTGTAGGTTGGATGGGGTGGGCATGGGGTTATCTGTCTGTGTGTGTGTGTGTGTGTGTGTATACCTTAATGTCAGTGATCTGTTTAGGTGTTTTAATTTAATAAAAATGTATCATGTAAGGCACTTTGTGTTGCCTCTGGCATGAAAAGCGCTTTAGAAATAAAGTTTGATTTGAATATAAAGAATTGATGCACAGCAGAGAATCTATAGGGCGAAAGAAAAGAGCAGAAGAACATGTTTATAAAGCTTTAAGCTTATGCATGGCACTGTAAATAGTACACTTTGTTGAAGGGAAACAAAGCTTGGGTTCAGTAGTTTCTATGTGATCATTCTGTCTCCACAATGAGGATGGTGGTGGATGTGTTAGCGTTTTATTGGAGTATAATGTGTCGTGTGTTAGACTGCTGAATAGTGCAAAGCACTTTACAACAGTGTGCTTTGACTCGGCTGTGGAGGCGGAATTAAGGAGATGAGAAGCTAAGCATCTTTCATAAAAGCCGAATTATAACCGTCAGTGGTCTCATAAGTGCATTTATTTTCACCTGAGGTTACAAATGCAAGAGGGAGAGATTAAATTGGGTTTCAGATCTAACCTTAGACGTAGGTGGCTTTAGCCAGAGGTGAACAGTGTAAATCTGTATCTCCAAAGACGTTAAGAAAGGTTTTCAAAAGAAGAAAAATTACATGTTCCATCATCCTACTTGAACAAATCAAATAAAATGTGATTTATAAATCACTTTTCATGCATAAAACCACACAAAGAGCTTTACGTAACATTTCTCATGAGCCACACCAAAGTATATAAATAGCACATCAATTTAAAAACACACACCCCACAATAGTTTTTCATAGAATCACACAAGTACACACACACATAAAGTACAAAATGTACACCATGCATGTACTAACCAGCCCCCAACCAGCCAGATCACTGTGGCAGCAAATCTGCTGAAGGAGAACGTGAAGCTACTGATGTAGAGGAGGAAAATAATGGAGTTAAAAAAGTAGAAATAACATTTAAATTAAAACTGATAAGAGTGACAAACATTTACATACACATTAAGAAGTCAAATCAAAGAAAATTCAAAGAAAAGCTTAATAATGTAGGTGTTAAGTTTTTTCTTTAAAATAGCTCTGCAGCCCTGAGGTTCTCTGAAGGCCACAGTGGTGGAATGAGGCTACATCAAAGATGTTGTCCCAACATCAGGGACAATTAAAAGGCCAGTACCAGAAAACCTCACTATCATCGAAGCTTCTTGATTTAAAAGCAGATCAGTTAAATAAGATGATTGTTAAAAATGTCATAAACTACCTACAAAACCCTTAAAATCACTCCTGAAATGTACAAGGAGCCACTGCAGTGATTTCAGGAGTGGCATGTGTTCCTGCCTTCTGGTCCGCGTCACACCACCTGCCGCAATGTCGGAAGAAACACAGGTTAAAAATACTCTTTTGGAAGCTGGGAGAGCAGGACGTTAGTATAATCTATTCTACCAGAGAAAAAAGCAGGCATCAGCACCTCCATGCTGGCGAGAGAGAAATGGGCTGACTCTTGCAGTGTTTTTAATGAGATAGTCCTGTCTTTGAGACATTATATATATGGATTAAAGTACAACTCAATCAAAAAGGACACATGGATTTGTCACACACTGAGAATGATTCAAATCTTGCTCTTGTTTATGATAAGTAAATAAAACATGTGTTTTGTCCTGGGGTAGAAAATTCTCTGCCATCCATGACATTAATCTACAGGATGTCATCAGGCGACGTGGCAAAGTATAGCTGCGTGCTGAAGCTCTGCAAATCAAAGCCATGCCTCATGATGACTTCCCCAAGCGGCAATATGTACAAATTACAAATAATTTAATCAAAAATGGAGTTTTGGTGAATGCCAGGCTTTTTTTGTAATGGATTCTTGAGAAATTTATATCCATACTTGTGGAAAATGTGTCTACTGTATGAAGGTCGGCACTAAGGTAGCACCAGGACTAAAAGTTTCTGAGAATCTCAAGTTAAACCTTTAAAAAAAAGCCGTCTCATCACTGTGGTTTGTTCTGAAAACACAGATTTTTAAATCAGTCAAAATTTTAAATCTAAATGTTTTTTTTTTAAAAACTTCCTTTGCTTTACTTAAAAATTATAAGTTGGACACATTAGTTGTAATCAAATCTATTAAGATCAATTTATTTTCTTTAGGAGTCCCAATACTCTCTTTTTGAAGATTTCTAAAATGCTAATAAAAAAACATTTTTTAAAGCAGATTTTAAACTAAAAAGCAGGTATTTGGCTCCATTTCAGAGAAACCTCAGCCAAGCACCTCTGCATCAACCAAGAGTAAAACTCCAGTGTTTTTTCAGATATTAATAAGACATTAAAATAACAAATCCACATTTTCTCAATGAAATTAGTCGATATTACATATTAAGTGATCAAAATCCTCACATGCTGCACCTGAAAGAGGCATGAAGTGGGTTTATAAAAGATCAATGTCTGCAATGTGGTAAAAGTGCTTTTATTTACTGTATTTTAATTATGAAATATACTGTTGTATTATTGCATTATTATGGCCTGTTTTTTTAGTCAAAGTCAAAAAGGGTTTTATTTGTCACATGAGCAATTATACACAGCATAATTGTACAGTGAAATGTATTTTTGTACCTGCGTCCTTTAAGATTAGGAGAAGAAAGTCTTAATATTTTTGAAATAGAATAAAATAGAACAGAAATGAAGGATGTTGGGATTTTAAATAAGATGATAAAAAATAAAATAAAAATAGCAGCATACTTATGTATATTCGTATCCTTATTTACATGTGCAAATATAAATATAGTTCGGTAGTGGCTTTTGATTTTGTTCAGTGTTCATGATTAATCAAGCGGACAGCCTGGGGGAAGAAACTCTTCTTTAACCTCTCAGTCCTACTTTTCAGGCAGCGGAAGCGCCGGCCTGATGGCTTACTTAAACTGCACTTCCTCTAATTTGCCTTCACAGGTATGTGTAAAACCTAAAGGACATACCACATACCCTTTAAACCAACAGGAACAATGCAGCAGAAACCATAAAAGCTGCAAGAATTCACTCAAGCATCATCAGAGTAAAAAAAAGACGCGTCTCAGAAAGTTAACTCGTGTTTATTTTCTTCAGCGCACTTCATAAGACACCATCATTCAGTGTCACATAATCGGAGACTACAGGTTGTTACAAAAGAAAAAAAATAAAATGAGAAGTTTGTGTCTTTTCATAACTATCACATAGCATTGTTTGGTGCGAGAGGCATCAGCACCTTTAATGAACAGTAAAACTAGCTAAAAGACAAAAGCATTCGCTTAGAACTAGAGTGTGGCTGCAATATGCAACATACTCACTGTGTTTAGAGCACACTGCCCTCTAAATGAGATCAATTCATATCACACAAAATAATAAAAAATAATAAGTTACAAAAGTTAAACCAGTGGTACACACAAGACAGTGATGGCTGTGGTCAATTTAAACAGAAAAACAACTTATTGCACCTTTGACACCTCAATGAATAGTTGCTCATGAATAATGAGGAAAAGAGCAAACTTTTTAAAAATTATATAAAATCTAGTTCACGCCAACAGCATCCATCGTGGAAAAAATATCAAACTAAAATATAATGAGAAAAATAGGAATGTAGAAAATACAAAAAATAAAAACAGGTACGCAAAGTTAGAAAAAAAAAGCATAGTATAATTTATGTAGCAGGAGAGCAAATACACATCCTCAGTAGTGGAAAAACAAACGTGTCAGTCAGTCTGGTCATTTGTAAATATTCTAATGTTCAGAAGGCATCACATTGTGACATCTGTCTGTAGCATCTAGTTTGTGATTTCCATGTAAAGCCTGTGGGAAAAAGCATAAACTTACAACAGGATACCCACAATAGCACGGATTAACCTTTAAAGTAGCATTTAAATTACAGGTAAGTTTTTATTACCTCCAAAAAAAAGTTGCTGATTTGCGTTTTACACTTTTACCATTTGTGACGGCAAACTAACCATTCATACTTCCTAAAGACTGAAACATAAAAGTTTAACATCAAGTCGGAATCTCGGAAACAGGTAATAACCAAGTGGTTAAAGTATAATGGCATCCTTAAATTTGGCAACAATCTTGTTTACAACCCCCAAAGAAAACTTGGGTTCTACACTGTGAAAGCATGACCCCACGATGACCTGCGGGCAACCTTTGTTAACACCACTGGGAATCTGCGTGTGTTTATACTTTAACAGGAAGTTAAAGATTGGGGATTGTAGCTTTAGAAATCTGGGAAGCAATTACAGATGACTGGCTGCAGATGTTTATTTGTGAAGCCAATGGCTCTGGGTTTGTTCAACTAGATACCAAAAAAGGTGTGTACTTAATTACAGATGAACATAGAGTAGGATGCATTGATGAGGAAGAGGATTGTAACAGTCCCCATAGATGCTGCATTAGCATCCACTTTAAAGCACAAAAGCACAGAATGAGTGGAGGGCTGCTAGCTTCAGCCTTAAAACCTGAGCCTGAATAGTTTGAACAGGTACAAAAAAAAAACACTACCCTTAAATCGATGGTGGATTTCTACGTTTATATAAAAGCTATGCTATATAAAATAAATGAATAACAACATAAAAAGTAATAAATAAAAGCTATGGCATGTTTCAATGGCATCATATTCAAGTAATCTTAATAAAGTCCCTGAAAGTGGTTCATGTAAACATTGGGGTCTTTATCAAAGAGACAACCAACAGTTTTTAAGAAGGCAGCAGCAATTCATATGTACAACACACAAGCAATGTCCACATCTCCTTCACCATGCTGGTCCAGTCACATCTGTTTGTGTTTATCTCTGAGTGGTGCTGGAGAAAATAGAACTTCAGTATATAAAGCCTGCTCTTGTACA
Source organism: Pseudomugil gertrudae (assembly GCA_037177535.1). NCBI lineage: Eukaryota > Metazoa > Chordata > Actinopteri > Atheriniformes > Pseudomugilidae > Pseudomugil > Pseudomugil gertrudae. Next base: position 20,554,388 of record JBAMHV010000007.1, read on the forward strand.
AGAGCCAAATTTTCACCTGCATGAGTGAAGGCTCCCCCACAAGACTCAACTTTGGAGATGGAAGAGAAAAATAATGAGAAGAAAAGATCTGAGTGATGCCGGCCTATTTGAGCTGCGGACTTCACCTGCTGTGCACAAAACAATGAATTCTTGGTCTCCTAAGAAGTCTTGTGTTCCAAGGAATTCCCAGAGGAGCCCCTCGGTTCATTACATCAAATATTTGCTAAACATCCGGAGACACAACAAAAAAAATGACAAAGTCTTTTGTGTCCTACAAAGTCAGCAACAAACTCGTATATAAGTGACAGCTCAAGGAAAAAAGACGTTACTGGCCAAATTTCCCAACCAATGTGTTCAATTTTTGGGGGATTAAAAATAAAAAAAAATGGTGTCAAGCAGCAAAATATGCTTATCACTTTGTTTCTATTCAGATATTTTCTATGCACTTCTAAAATTGGCTCAGCTATGACACACAACTGAGAACAGGCACTGAATGAGGTGGGTGTTAGATCACACTGCTGCTTTCATCTCATTCACAGTGATGACAGTCTCATAATAAGACAAGATTTATAAATCCAGTTCAGAAAATAGCAGTAGCATCTCTACAGAGCCTCAGTATTTCATGAAGCAGTAAAGCATGTGTCACGTCAGTGTGATGACTTCCACTGGGTCTGTTTTGCCTTTGGACCTCTTCTTGCGTCTGAGGCGTCTCTGTGACAGGGATGGGGGAGCTGGACAAACTGAGGGTGTTGCAGTGCTGACGGAGAGAGAAAGGAGGTCTATAAGTGGATATTTTGGGGTGGGGATTTGAGATAGAAGCATTGCAGTGGACTCCCGTAGGGGTTTGTGTTCTCTCTCCGTCTCCTGGCGTCACCTATCAAAGCAGCCAGCTGTGAATGTGTGATGTGCCCCCAGGTAACCCCCATTGTAGGCCATGCTCAGACAATGTCGTGGTTCTCCAGCAAGGGTCATCTGAACAGAGATCGGGCCCTGGAGAGGCAACCCGCGAGCCCCTGGCTGGAGATTTGAGGCTAGGTTTGAGTAGGAAGTGAATGCTCCTCCAGGAGTGATGGAGGAAGTCCCTGTCAGCAAACCCATCCTGTGGCTCTGCAGGAAGTCCTGGGACATACTCACCACAGGGCCCAAAGCCTGGGAGTCAGCTAGTACTTGCAGCTGGGAGAGAGATGGGGAATGCTGGGAAAGGTGTTGGAAGCCATCTGGCTGAAAGATTAACTGTGGTGTGGAAGAGGCGGAGGAGATTGGTCTCTGGATGGCTGTTACTGGAGAGAGGTGAGAAGTCTGTGGCTGGGACTGCAAAGAGGAGGGCCGATGAGGAGGGGTGGATTTGGTTTTATTGGCCTCCTTCACGTCGTTGTCATGAGCTCTGTCATCAAAACAAAAAAAAACATCATGTAAAGGAGCAATGTTCTTGAGCAGTGAGTACAGAGCGACGTTGTCAACACTCAAGTAAAAATCCATCCATTTTCTATGTCGCTTAATTCAACTCAGGGTCACGGGGAAGCTGGAGCCTAACCCAGCAATTAGCAGGCAAGAGGCGGGCTACACCCGAGCAAGTCGCCAGTCCATCATAGAGCGAGTGAAAGATTAATACAAAAAATAATGGCTACAACAAAAACCCTTTTCCCACACAATCTAATCATATTTAACAACCTATGTGAAAAATGGGTCTCTTTATTAAAGTTGTTAAATACCCAGCTGCTTGGCTATCGGCTACAATTAAGCCGTTTTTCCATTAGTGACTACTCGACTCTACTGACCCGGCGGTACTCTACTGACCCGGCGGTACTCTACTGACCCGGCGGTACTCTACTGACCCGGCGGTACTCTACTGCTTTTCCATTACAAGTCGTGACCCTCTAATGTGGAAGGGATCTCCCCGTGCAAAGCAACTTTCTAGATGCTTTGCGCATGTCTCCAAAACACCACAGAAGAAGACGGACACAAAGATGGAAGACCTAGGAGTAACTTTTTACCTGGAGCTCTGATTATGGTTATTCATGGGAAATAGACTCATGGAACAAATCATGAGACATCATCGGAGGGCAAGACAAAACACCCTGGATCACATCAGGCCAATGAATGGGTGCCAGCCTGTGGACATTACGCTACCCGCACGACTCGACACGCTTGGAACCTCAACGAAGTAGGTACAGCAAAAGTATCGCGGTTTAACAAATCTTAATGGAAATGCTCTGTTTCTGCGTGGAGTCGTGTAAGGTCAGGTAGAGTAGGTACTAGTGGAAATGTGAGTTTAGAGAACAGGCCGGTCTTAAAGGCCTCTTGCATAATATGGCTGAAATTCATAAACATATCTGAACTAAAACAGTGATCTCAAACCTTTTGTCTAAAACATACTGTTAAGTGTATTAAACATGTGTCCCATCAGGTGGTGGTGGTGTTTGGTGATGGCTATAGGGCTTTAATAGGCACCGTCAAGTTTCACCAATCAGTTAAAAAAAAACCTGTTAATTTGTGATTTACACGTGCTTGTCTGCAAGCATCATTCGTTCTGCTTTTGTTGGTGTGTGTCCTTACAGCAGCATGAGTTCAATGCACTGAGTGAGGTGGTCCCAGGTGTAGCCTGTTAGCAGATGGAGCGCAGTTGTCCAGCTTGGGGAAATTTGAAGGCAGATACGAGATGCTGCCACACAGGCAGCTGCAACCTGGGATGGTCTGAAACTCAGGAAGGCATGGTCTACAAGAAAAAAAAAACAGTTCAATGAAGTTTGATTTAACAAGCACACCATCCTAATCATTACCAACTGACAGCAGAGTGGTGGCAAAAGTGACAACCAATTCACCATCCCAGCTCTGGACTTACCCTGCAGTGAGACCTCCAGGAAGTAGTGAGTGTATTTCTCCATGAAAGCCTTGGTCTTGGATAGAGAGGACAGTGGCCAGCCATTGTAAAGATCACCCTCCTGCACTGCAGCATGGAGGTAGTAGTCAATGAAGTGGGCGGGTGTGGGCATGCACAGATTCCAGCCAAAAGTCTCCAGCAGCAGAAGCTCCATCTTGATCAGATCCCTCTTGTTTAGAACAAGGTTCAGACTGCACATAAAACCAAGGGAGTTCAGCTGCTCCAGTTTGGGAACCCGGTCCTCCTTCTCTTCAAATTTACCTGAAATAAATAAATAAATAGATAACGTACATTGAACCAAGTGTTCTACATAATACATCTTATAGACGTATTATAGGCCGCTTGTTGTTGGCAGTTAAATGTCTGCACTAAACAGAGAATGAAAGTTGTGGGAAAAACAAAGATCAAGTAACTTTCCATCAACACAAGCGGCATCCATGTACTTCACAGAAGTTAAGGTTTTGCAGGTATTTATCTGTTCGTCTGTTTGATAGCAACTTTATGTAAAAATGTTTGTTTTTTTTTACTGAGAATGAGTCTTTGTCTAATTTGGATTCCATTAAATTTAGGGAGTATTTGGAGATTTAGGAATTTCATCACTGCAAGAGAATAAATTATGATAAACATGCAACAAACACCATAATATAGCCAAGACATTATGGATTAATTATTACTGAATATAAAAATCTTATAGTTTATAAATATAAAATGAATGCAGGACTAGAACAGAGTGGAAATCCCAATATGGTGGAAATGAGCTGCTTGGCAGAGCTCTGTGGTCTTGAGAGCTTTTATACTTAAAACTAGATTTTAGTTCATTCTTTATTTATTCAATTAAGATTTTGAGGCATTTATATCATTTGTTTATATAAATTAGAAAACTTAAACTATTAAAATGATTAGGGGGAAGATACAACAAAAGCAGAAAGTAGCACAGCATCAATATAATAATTATGATTAATAAAAAGGAAACGTTACTACCCATTCATAAACAGGAGGCACTTTTAACTTCTTCATTATAGGTCTAAGAAATAATAAAAAGTTGGACTTTTCTGGCAAAATATTACAAAAATAAAATCATTACATTTGTACCATTTGTAGGTTTTACTTAAGATTAATAAATCTGCTGGTGATTAAAAAATTCTACCAATATATTTAGATCTAACATGCATCTAACATAACTAAATATTAAGTTTATTGTAAACTAAATCCATAGATTTTAATATGAAAATATGCTGACCAACTAACAAATTAATGCATTATTTTCTTAAGTATACACAGTAAATGTTTTTCATCCAACAGGTCCACATTCAGCTCTAATTCAGCTTACTCCAACTTTAACATAACAAATGCCTTCTAAGCATGATTAAGCAGAGTATTTGTGAACATCTGGCCACAAAGCAAAGCTATTACACTAATAAGATGGTGAAGGCATCACTATAGGCTAAGTGTGGGCCTATAAACCCCAGTCAGCTCGTTCCCTGATTTTTCAGTGTCTCTGTCTTACAGACATCAGAGCAATGTCATTATGGTGAGCCCCCATCAAAAGACAAGTCTTTTTCCATAGCAACAGCCCTGAGGCCTCAGGGGTCCATGTGACCAATGAAGAAGGGTGTTTCTGCCTTTAATCCAGGGGTCCATGAGGCCTCCTCTCAAACATTAAGAATGAGGGCGAGGAGAGTGTCAGGTTTCTCTGATGCAGACTTCCCCATAAAGCCTGTGGGTTGAACTACACAGTTTTTAGCAGGGGCCTAAAATGAAACTAGCTGGCTCTTAAAAAAATCCTAAACTAGCACAAATGTTCAAGTCTTTAATCATAACCGAGAATAAAATAATAATTAACCGTCATAAAAGTGCTAGTTTTGGAAAAAGTGACATTTTAATTTTGGTTTCCATAACTTTGATTGAATAGTCACCACTGCAAACAAAACTATACTTTATTATGCACTTTAAATGTCCAAATTACTGAAAGCACAGTAACCAGTAGTAACCAGCAGAAACCAGTCAAATTGAATAAAAGCCAATACATAATTCTGAAAGTATAAAAAACTGGTAATAAATGTACATTGGTAGAGACTACACAGGACTTACTTAAACCTAAAGCTTAAGTGTTACCCTGTGTAGAATTACTTGGCTTTATATCCCCTTCCTAGGATTAAAAAGTTATGCATCAAGCTGAGAACAACAAAAACTATGTTAGGGTTAATCTTCTCATCTAAAACCATGGCAACCAAAAACTCAAAATAGGGGTTTTTATTGACTTTACCCAACTACAGTTAGACGTGAACACAAACCGCTTTAGCTGACGCCACTGTGGGTGACAGACCTCGTTTATCCTTTTATGCCCATGTCTAGAAGATTGTCTTCCTACAAAGTGTAAGTTTTATCACTGATGTTGTGACCTATCATTAAGCAAAGCAGGGGAGAGGAGGCGGGGATCTGCAGCCCAACATACCAGGAGGTGGGGGTTAGGGAGTAATTAGCAGATGCAGTAATGGCGTCTCTCCAGCAAAACAGGAAACACAATGACAAACAGGGCTGTTTACAACTACCAGCACTCGTTCCATTACCCAGTCCACACTTGCCCCATTCTCTACCAGTCGTATCCTCCGAATCAGACCTCTGTCTGAGGCTAGACTGCTATGTCCACACAGACGCAGTCATAAAAAGCCATCAATACCCCTGATCTTCACACACCGAGTCTTTGATCTTAAGAGACATTACCCAAGTCAATCTCATTGTATTTCGTTATCATTCATTTAGTTTACAGTGTGCATAACCAAAATCACAGCAACATGCTAAAACACTAACACAATATAGTTGGGATACATAATTTAATTCCTCTAATTCATAAACCTAGTAGAATCACCAAAAACAGTGAAAGTCCAATTATACATTTAAAAATGTGTTACAAGCACAAAACTGGGAAATTTTAGGTAATAGACCTGGAAAAAAGGTAATAATAGACCTTATGGAATGCTTGTTGAAACATTAAAGTCATTATATGGCAAAAACTTTTCAGTAGTTAAAAGTTATTACTAAATTAAAACAACCAAACTATTCTTGATTACAAAAGGCCTGGTAAATGCATGAAAGACAAAGAATAAGTTATATTGCCATTAAAAGAACAGAACTAGCAAAGCTCAAGAGATACGTTAACTATACATGAACAAATTAACATATCGGGAAAACACTTAAGTATAACATCTTAACACTAAAGCAATACACCCTTTTTTATGAATGCTTGTTTTAAAACATGACTACAAAGATAGTCGAATATTATACATACAATGCTAAATGGTTAAGCTAACCACAAAACAAAAGCATTGTCAGCTGTCACTACAATCCTATTAACAACCTCGTGTTTTAACAGAAAACAGAAAAACATGGATGTCTTTAAAGCATGCTAATGTCACATGAGACAATAAAGAGACAAGCATATCAAAGTTACACTCCATCTTAAGAGCACACGCATGACAGCGTTGTGAAAAATAAATGTGTAATGTGTTCTGAAAACAATAAAACGTTATCAGATTGCCTGTTCAGTCAAATCAGTGAATATGCAAATATTTTAATTATTCTTTGAAGGACCAAGAAAATAAGCAATTTTACATGTAAGTTGGACCCTTGAAGTGAAAAAACATCAAATTAGTTTTAAAATAAATGGTTAAATAGTATATTTAATTTGCCGGGTCAGCTTTGAAGCTACAATCAGATTGTTCACGTTTCCAGTTGATTTCAGAAATACTTTGTTCTATCTGCAGGATACATGTTTTTATACAAGACATGAAAGCGCACCATTTAGCTATTTATCTAACAAATATGCATCTCCAAGTTTGTTTAGTGATGCACATTTCATCTCCTCACTGTTACAACATGTCTAAACCACAGTAGCGCCTATCAGTTTTCTGTTGTCAGTATGAATGCAGCTTGAAAGACCACGCATTCCTCTCTTGTGAGTTCAGTCTACCTGGAATGCAAGCAGGTAGTTGATCATATCAAATATCGGATAGCAAGAAAAAGACCCAACTTAGGAGTTTTAAAATCTTTAAGAAAAAAAAACTTCCTTTTTTTCTCAACAGACAACCACAAAAAAGACCATCTTTTCTCACATGGAACCACAGGTGATGGTGATGGTGATTAAATGGGGTCAAGCAAACAGATCTCATCTGTTAGAGGTCAAAGAGGTTAGGAAGAGATAAGACCAGGATGCAGATTCTCCTCCCAGGTGTGCTCTTTTCAGAGTAGGTGGCAGTGAAGGTGGGGATGATAGTGGTTGATAAGAAAAATCAGAGCTGTGACCCAAAAAATAAAGCAAATAATAGAAAGCTACAATAAACACAGTAATTACAGCACCTTTCCTGGCTTAAAGTAGAAGCTGAGCAATAAATCATCAGACCAAGTTATTCATTTAATTAAAATTAAAAAGCATGAATACCCATATGGCTCCCATTTTACCTTTGCATTGCTGACAAGTCACAGCCTGAAGTGTTAAATATAAGATAGCTAATGTAGGAAATTTCCACATAATGGCCATTACAAATACCTCTTATACAGAGAGGGGTCCTCACCTCATGTGTTTGAAGAGTTCTGTATAATAAAATGTAAAGCTCTCCTTGCATACATTATTTAAAACTCATTAAAACAAACTAAGGAGGACTTGGGGAAGTCAGTTTAAGTCATTTTTATTTTCTACCTAATTCTCAGTTGTTTTTTTTTAATGACTCATCCACAATGAGATGCTCTCTACTCGGTTCATCTTTCACTAAAAGTGGGAAATTGGTCACAGTTCCCTTACCCAATCTCTGTGTTGCCACCCCTGATACTGGCAGCTCCCACAATGAAGGCCTGAGCTGACCTCTGACACACAATGTTGAATGCTTGGGTGACCAGGGAGCATTCTTGCGGGCCTGAGCATATACATGTGTGTGTTAGACTTTGGGAGGGATTCAGTGACCGAGGATGCATGGTGTCTCTCGCCCTGTGGGAGGTGACACGCGAGTGTCGGCAAACAGGTCTTCGGACATTAGTAAAGAAAATACCACATATCTGAATGTTGAAAATATAATATAACACGTAAAACTGAGATATGTTGCAGTTTTCTAAAATACAATGTAAAAAGAATGAAAGTACGGGTAACAACTGATAAAACGGACTTCTAAATCAATGCACACCTCCCTGCATGAGCAATGTATTTGCAAATATGCCATCAGGATAACTAAACCTCCGACTGGGATGAGGGGAGAAGTTGTTTCTTTAATAATCTGCATTTCAGGGAACCCTGCTGTGTGGTTCAGTTCTAACATGTCCCATTTCCAAGGCCGCCACCTCTTCCTCCCTCTCTACCCTGTTTAACATCATCAGCCAACCTGCCTTTGAAGTACTGCTCCGCTCATTTCCCAACCCCCAGGGGTATGAGCCTGCTTTTACAGACTGTCCCAGGACTGGCTCATGGTGTTTGACTCTGACAAGGTGAGAGAACAAGGAAGACATAGAGCCAGCTGTAATAGGTAAAAGGACACCACCAGAACCCACTCATTTGGATAGCTATGTGGCTGTAGGAGTGTTGCTCTTTCTATTGAAAATTCTCCAGTGGATTAGCCTTCAGGGTGGATCTTAATGAGGTGACTGCAAAGGAGAAAAAAATCCATAGGTTTATCACACAGTTCTCATGGCAACCATGTCCTCTTATAGCAATGATGGCTCATGGTGAATCTCTTTCATAGAGACACATGCAAACACACGCTTGCTCACACAACAGCCTCCCTGCCTTAGTGCACTCCCCTCCCCCTCTCTGGGTCTATCTGGCTGGCTGTCCTGCTTGCATTGACTGGCTTTTGTTTGAGGCCTGACTCGGAGAGCATATGGCAGGTGCCCCTCAGCACACTGTTCTTCCCCACCCCCGGGCTCTGAGACCCGTGTATGTGCACTCTGTAGTCAACATAACTTAGCTTTTTATGCTTAGTGGTTTCAGCAGGATGCTTTTTTCCATTTTACTTTTGTTGCTGGAGATCCTTCACTGAATCTTGGGCTCTGAACAAAACATACAAAATCCACACAATGCAGAGAGGTTGCAAAATGTATCAGGATGAGTGTTCACCTGTTATAATCAACAGAGCACAAAAGCAAGCTTTACATAAGAAAGCATATGAAACAAGTAATCTATAACATTTTTGTAGTCACTGGCAGTAGAAACACATCATTAATGCCATTTATGTCAACAAATAGTGGCAGTATGGAGACCCTTTATTTAGTTGACTCAAACCTGTCATCAAGACTGATGTGATCACTGCAGGACTCCATGGAGTGTCACACAATAGTAACTTTGTGACTGTGGATTGACTATCAAAAGGGTGATCTCCTGAAATGCACACAGCTTCCAACCATTCCGGTTGCTTTAAATTAGATATGTAAAGTCTCTAAATAGGTCCCCTAAAATCAATAAAAATCCATTTGGCTAAAAAAGACAAGAAAAAAAATAGAAAGACGATATTCTCATTCCTGTAAAGAAGACTAGCTCTTCCATGAGCAAACACATGCACACACAAGTGGCCACAAAGACACACATGCAATGGAGTAACAGGATTAAGCAGTGACTGCCAAGAGCCACAAAAGAAGCAAAGAGTAATTAACAGAGTGCAGAAACCAGAAAAGTTGAGAGGCAACCGTGACAACAAAGAGAAATAGTGAGATCTAGACAGGTTGTTCAATAACTAGACTGAATTCCAAAGCACCTCAAGATGGATAAAACCCAAGTCAGCTTTGAATCAAATGTCCTTTTAAGTCTTCATCAATCATGACAGAGACTCCCCCGAGTGCCAGAGGAGCCAGGCACAGAAGAACAGAGAGAGCCCCACTAACTGAAAACTACTATCAAAACAGGCGCTAAAAATCTGATTAATCTTTAAGAGATTCAATGAATAATCTCTGCCCAGGTTAAGACAATACTACTTATTGTACTTTACAGAATGAGCTGACTCTAAAAGCTATTCCTGGACTCCCATGAGTCAAGAGATTGCTTTCATATAAAACCTCTTAAGTCTCACATCTCACCACAGAGACTTCTAAATTATTGTAGAAGACTATATGCAACTTTACACTGACACACACACACACACACATATATACACTGCTCTTCCAAGTGAACAGGCTCTGTTCCAGATTTTTACTTTGACAGCATCATTAGTCTAATTATCCATGATGCCAAGGGCCACATTAATGCATGGAAAACCTCACAGTCTGTTAATCACCAGACAGACACTGAGACACTAATAACTTCCACACAACCTGCACCATGCATCAGCAGGGGTAAAATGATTAATACACCTGCTTTACACATAACACAAAGAAACGCCAAGATTTCACAGCAGACGGGCACAATATTTTCTAACTGGACCATAGTCCTCGTGTTCAGAAGCTATTTTGAATTTAACTAAATCAAATAAGATCTGCATCTGTGCCCACTTGTTTCATGTCATCATAGGCCGCCTTTTGTTTCTTATGGCTATTTATAGAAAATAATGCTAATATTTAAAATAACAGGTTTTAAAACTTTTGCTGTAAGAGTACTTGCTGGTTTTTTACCTTTGTAAGCACAGTCTTTATTTAATGAAAACAAGCAGCATCAATTCCAGCAGAAAACTACAATATAGAAAAAAGCTTTAGCTTCAGTTGCTGTAATTGATCTGTATGGTGATTATTGACTTCCAATGTCACCAAACCATTTGTTTTTAGTAATCATATTATGGATAAGACTAATCACCTCTTTGTTGTAAGGACATTTTGTTTATTTCCAACAGACTAAACAGCAACGGCAGCTAAAGAGATCATATTACAATGAGGATGAAAAGCACAGCCTGAATTCTGCAGACATGGACATAATGTCCAGCAGTTCTTCCAATATATTTGTTTATTCACATCTTTTTCACTTGTGTAATTAAAATTAATCTTTGCAGAAACTACTTTACCTTATGTAGATAAATCAGACTCTATTTAGACCCATTTTTACTTACAGGTCAGTCAAAAGGCATCAAGATGAAAACAAAAACCAAGCAAACCAAGTGTGAACATAACAGTAACAAGGCCTTTAAAGTATATTCCTTCAATGCAATAAAAACCTCTAATACTAATCATATTAAAGAAAAAGATGAAAAGCCATTTCTGGACTTACTCGCTAGCAGCAAACAGGAGAGGGCAATGACGTAGAGCTGTTTAACAGCCACATCATAGTGGTCCATAAAAAGGTCCAGCAGGTAGACGGCTAGATGGCGTGCAGTAGGACATAGCTGGTAGCGATTACTCAGGATGGCCAACAAGTCTGCAAAGTACCGCCGCATGCCAATCTGTGGAGAGTGGGCCCTGTAGACCGGTAGCTTCAGCTCCTGTAGAAGAGGAGTTAAAAAAAATATAAGAGTTTGAGGGAGGAGGAGAAGGGTGGTGGGGTGAAGTGGGGGTTAAGATGAGCAGGGTGGGCAGGAAGCATTTATGAAGAAGCGTGGGGGTTGTAATTAATATGCATAATAATAGAGAGCCGTGCATATCTCTAGCTGACCGAGCTTAACTGCTGTCAAGTGACCTGATGTGAGCATAAAACACTCCGAGAGAATCTCCAGGTTACCAACATGTCTTTATGATTCAGGCTCACTAGTTTGTTGGAATCACGATGGTGCCAGAGATCTGAAGCTAATTTGGGTCTTTGAACAATGGAGTAGGGGTCTGTGTGTGTAGAGTTTTGAGGGGGGGGGTCTTCCTTCGGTCGAGTTCAGCAGCAGATAGGATTAAGTTTCACCTCTAACACATCTCCTATTCATGTTCAATTAGCTGCATGTGTTTCAAAGAGGAAAGAAGACTTGGAGACATTAGCTTGGATCGAGTCTTCTCAAATCTACCATAAAAGCATAAAGTAGCACAAGTTTAATATTTGCTTCAGAAGCAAAAACACATTAAAAATGCATGTTTCCCTTTGTTTAAGCTGCTTATACTAAGAATTTGTCAAAAATATTTTTGTTCTCTATAAATCTGTGTAAAAACAAGATATTTTGGATTTGACGAGATAAAGGATTGCAAGCTTAATCTCCTTAGGAGCTGTGTGGGGTCCTAAACATAAAAGCAATATACATAAAAGAAACATGCAGGTCTGTTAAGGAATGCCATGGAACATGGTCTGAAGTTGGTCATACAAAAACATACATACATAGATACATAATCAAATTTTTGCTTAGGAATGTTACTGTATTTTAATCCAGAAATCCCAAACATGTCAATTCTGAAGGGTCAGATTGGGGAGTGAAACTGTAGCTTAGGGGTGAAAAAAAAGGAGAAAGAAAAAAAAAATCAATAAGGAGAAATGTTGATAGCTGCAGCCTAAAAAAAAAAACACCTTTGAACATTTGCTCATAATGGGGCAGTTTATAGTCAATACATCTTGCCGTGAGGGCAAACTGTCAGGATTACACAAATCAAACTGTCAAGGATTTATTTTAAGTACAACTATAACAACAGTGATGCTCAGAATGACAATTCAATGTAATCCAAAAATAAACAGAACCCCCTCCCACATCAGTGTTGAGCAACACAACCCCCAGTGCCACAACCTACCGTATCAACCAATACTCTCCAAACTCTCCTCCCACTGCCTCTGCTTTTAGTCCATCTGTCTGTCTGGGGGTGCAAGGGCAGCAGGAGGAAGGGGAGGTGGGGGGTGAAGGGAGGAGGCTTGCTGGAGTCTAGAGGGGGTCCAGGGGGGACTGTGTGAGGTGGAGAGGTGCCTTTGTGGGGGATCTACACCATAATTAAGGATTCCACAGCTGCCTAGTGATTTGCATGTCTGATAATTTGCCACATGCTCCACACCACTGCTATCTTCCACATCAGGACATTATCACTGCAGCAAGCATCATTAAGGCTGGTTGAGATGGTGGGGGTGCAGGCGCCATGCAGGAGATCTGAACACTGTCTGAGGCTCAGATACAAACTTCAGTGAATACAGATTAAACCTTACTTCATAATATAAATATTTCATTTCACATTTACAAAATTACTTCAATAAAAATGCCAAACCAGAGCCAAAAATCACCAAAGCATTATATAATTTATAATTATAAAATGCATGATGTTGAAATGTTGCTACATCATGAGCAATTTGTATTTTTATTATCAATGACAGGAAAATATATAAATTGTTTACAAGATAGGCTTATTGTTGGAACAAACTCCTAAAAAACTTAAATCTGGTACAACTATTAACAGCATAATAAATATAATTTTAATTATACCTCTTTTTTTAACTACATAATTTACTGTACTATTTTTGACAATTTTATCCAGCAGTTTCTTTTACATCTTCTCTCGCTTTATGCATTAGATTAACTATTTTTGCTCTCTTGTTGAAAATGTCCCACAAAAAATCTATAATATTTGCCAGTTTAAGACATCTTTAGAAAACTCTAAATTTATAATAATCAATAAGGTATAGAGAACATGGGGAAAACATGCTGTGGAAACAAACAGCATAGTAGCTCCTAACCTCTAAGCTAAAACACAGTCAGGTTTTACAGTAAACTAAAAGGAAAATATGGAGACCATGTTGCCCCAAAACAAAATGCTTCACCTAAATTTTAGAGTCCGGGTAGACTCAGTTTATAAACAGGCCTTGTTCTGTACAGTATGCTACAATGTGGTTAAACGGTTGCTTGAGATGTCACCAAAAAAAAAAAAAATGCTGATATGGGACAATCGAGCTTAACACTAGACTGACAGTAAGGCTCCCTTTCATTATAGTATATGAGAAAGACATGGGTGTGTTGTTAGTTTCCAGCTCAGCACACAGGTTTTTCAGTTTAATTGACAGTTAACTTGCCATCAGACTCTAGCGTGAGTAAACTGAATCAAACAGCGGCTAAGAAAATGAGTCACAAGCAAGTGATTCACAATCTGATACGCCACAGTCCTCGCTCTACTCATGAACCCAATCTCTGACAAGAAAACTGATATTCACAACCTCAACTGCCTTCATCCCTGTCAGCAAGACGATGCCAGGGGAGTTCAGGCTTAAAGATGCCAGTCAAGTGACAGATGTCTCTATTAAAGTGACACGTGGGAAGAAATATGACCATGCTTTGAGATTAATTGAGACATTCTTAATTAATGAGTCTTAATTCCATGTAATCTAATTTAAATCAGGTTTAAATAGTCAACAGAGCTGTGTAATTAAATTTCCCCCCATCTTTACATTGTGTTGGAAATTATTTTAGGACCCCGTGTGGATTATCAAAATTGCTTTACATTCATTATGGGAAACTCTGAACGGCATCTAGAGCTATCTTTTAACCATGTTAAATTAAACCAAAAATCACACACTCAAGTAAACAGCATGTCTTAAAATTGCAAATAGGCTAGCTATAATTTAGTCTTTTGTCCAAAATGAGGCCACATACCAGTTTGGTTAAATAGTGCAAATCCTTGTTGATTAACATCAAGTATTTGAGCCTGAGAAACCTGCCTGTTGTGGCAACATACAAGCTGATGACGAAATATTTTACATGTGAGCAAGGTTGACTCAGACAAACAACAAGATCCGAACTAATAAAGTAGTTCATAATTAAATTTAACTCACCTTTATTCGCAAGGATTGATGGATATCTGAAGCTAGCTGTCCTTTCCACCACTGCAACTCCCTCTCCATCTTTCCCATTCAGAGGAGGGTCCTACAATCACGTTTTACCTGCTGAAACACATGAGAAACCAACTTCAGGTGCGTCAAACTGAATCATAATGGCCTGCTGGTGAAGCTTTCAACATCTGGTGTTCAAACATTACAGTAAGAAAACAACATGTAAACTAAAATATCAGAGGAATAGGTTTAGGTCTTTCTATAAATATAGGATTAAAAAAAACAATTTTTACTTAAGATATATGTACAGTAATTCTGGCAAGAGTTTTAGTGAATTTAACAACAGCAGTGGTCCCTGTGTCTGAACAGGCCACTTCCCCTACTCGGTCATTTAAATGGCTAAGTTAAAGCCCCCTCGACCACGCCGTATGTGAGTTTATTTTAAAAGCTTCTCATTAGTCTTAAATCTGATTTAAAATATAACGAACAAAGTAGGCTACATACATCTCACAATAAAGTTATTACTGAATTGGTTACTGTTCCAAGAAACAACGGTACAACAGTGAGGCTACACAAGTTAACCGCGTTCAGAAATACTGAGCTCGTTAAAAACAAAACCAACACGCCGCATTAAAACCCGACACTTCGTCAATAATACACTTTATTCTTCTTTGTGAGCAACAACCTGGTGAACTTTTAATGTCGGGGGTTTTCACATGTGCCACTCACCGCTCCGACGGGAATACCCCCCAGACCCCTTTGTCTCAGTCCGACATCCTGAATGAGAGAACTCCTCTTCGGCTCAACTTTGAGAACCTTTTTGGACGCCGAAAACACAAACTTCACATCCGCCAGCAAGAACGTAAAACAGCTGCTACTGCGAAATTCCGCCGACAGACCTTCAGTTTCCCCGAAACTGTCTGCACTTTTTCCAATGAAATCTGAGGTGCCGTGTTTTCCTCTCCGGTTGCTTCGTTGTAACAAAGTAGCCTCTTCGGCTGCACCAGCTGCTGCTAAGCAGCGAGGCTCGTGCGTTAGATGCTAAAGTCCCTCCTCCAGCGCGGGAGTTGTAGTTTTTAAAGGGTTCGTGTAAGAACTACAAATAGCAACGGACTGAAAAGAGCCGACATATTATATTATATTATATTATATTATATTATATTATATTATATTATATTATATTATATTATATTATATTATAT
>JBAMHV010000007.1:20570181-20630808 GCA_037177535.1 Pseudomugil gertrudae
TATTATATTATATTATATTATATTATATTATATTATATTATATTATATTATATTATATTATATTATATTATATAAAACCCACCCACCATTTTAAGGAATAAGTATTGTAGCTAGTATTTACCCAAATGAATTTATTTATTTGAGTCGTAGTAACATTTCAGAACATACAACCCCAAAAAATGTATCTGAAAAACATTGAGCATCAAAAGGATCAAATTTACACAAACCTTACTGATACTAATTTTAAGCATGTTGACCAGATGCATACAAACCCCTAACAACAACAAAAAAAATCCCGTAATGAGTTGATTTAGGTAATTCATCTAAAAAAAACAAAAAAAAAAACAGAAATTGACATTGTGGTGATGTCATTAATATAATTGCAATAAAAAATATAATTAATGCTACTGCCTTTCAAATTAGTGTTTAAATGTCTGTATAAAA
The DNA here is from genome assembly GCA_037177535.1 of Pseudomugil gertrudae. Classification (NCBI taxonomy): domain Eukaryota; kingdom Metazoa; phylum Chordata; class Actinopteri; order Atheriniformes; family Pseudomugilidae; genus Pseudomugil; species Pseudomugil gertrudae. The sequence continues at coordinate 20,570,626 of JBAMHV010000007.1, forward strand.
CTTTGGATTTTTAACCTTTATGGTGCAATTCACCCCCATTTTCTTTCATTACACGCCCCCTGGTGTCAAAATCTGTACAACTGGAATTCCTCGTGCCCAGCATTGTGGAGCTCTCAACTTCATTCATAGAGGAGTCAGTTAAAAACAGCATATCTTTTCAGTATTAACTGTCAGACTGCGTGTTTGCTTTTCTATCCTCCTCACTGAGAAACTCCTGGTCAGCATAAATAAGAAAACCAGTAAAGGTGCTGTCTGTCCAGAATGGGTCAAAAAAGAGTCCATTCTGTTCAGAGTAGAAAATCTGCAGCCAGACCTGATCTGACTGCTTCAGGCGAAGAACGGTGGAACCAGAAGCTACATCATGGTTCCCTGTGTTGGCATCAAATGTCTTGATCTTATATTGTCCATTGTGAACCAGCCCAATGGCCAAATGCTTATTGGCCAGTGTTATATCATAGGTGAAGTAATAAACCCCAGGTATAGCACAGACAAACTTCCCACTGCTGGCATTGTAGTGATTTCCTTCATTCAGCAAGATCCGGCTGAAGCGGATGGGCAATCGCTCTTTTGGATAACTCTGTGTCACAGCCACAGAGAAGGCTGATCGTGCTGTGCTGCCACAGTTACAGCCACCAGAAGCTCCCTGCTGGCCAGTATCACCCAGTTCTCCTTTTCGCCCCAGTTTTCCAGCCACACCTGGTGGCCCACGTAGGCCCTTCAAGCCCCGAGGTCCAGCCTTCCCTATAACACCTTCCCGGCCTTTCACTCCTGGTTTGCCTGGGTTCCCAGGTCTCCCTGGTTCACCTGAGAACACATAAATGTAAGACATGGTGAAAAACCCAGACATGGCAATGGATTGATACAACCCCAACTCAGTTTGGGTGCTGTGTAATGATTAAATAAAAGTAAATACAAGGATTTGCTAATCAATTTCAACCTATATTTAATTGAATGCACTACAAAAAGATTATTTTCAGAGTTCATAATTTTATTGTTTTTTTTTTATTCCCTAATTTTGAATTAGACTCCACTCCGGCTTCCTCCCACAGTCCAAAGACATGCACCTTGGGGATAGGCTGATTGGAGACTCTAAATTGCCCATAGGAGTGTGTGTGAGTGTGCATGGTTGTCTGTCTGTGTGTGTCTGCCCTGTGATGGACTGGCGACCTGTCCAAGGTGTAACCGCCTCTCGCCTGTTGTGAGCTGGGATTGGCTCCAGCCCCTCCGTGACCCCGTTCAGGGAAAAAGCGGTACAAAATAGATGGATGAATTTGACTCCTGCAACATGTTTTAAAAAAGTTCACTGTATTCTGTTTTTATTAAGGTTTCAGACAATGTCCTAACTTCTTTGGAATTGGGGTTTTACAATTCCATGCCAAGGTTTGTGCTCTTCTTTATTTGTTCTTTTGAAATGCAGACATTTTACCATGTTGCTACATGCAAACTAATAACTCAGTCCCATTTAGGCAATTAACTGTTATAACAACAAAACCAGGAGCATTTTCTTTTACGCTAAACTGTAATAGTCAGTAATCACAGGCTTCTCAACACAGTTCACAGAAATGTAAGAAGTCTGATTAACTGATGCATTTCAAGTGTGGATAAATAAAACATATCAAAGCTCTATCAGTGTGCAAATCCCACCATCCACAATATCATTAACAAATGCCTGTGAGAATTAACATTGTGAATTAACTGGGGAAGATAAAAAAAACAAGAGCATTGAATAAAAAAAGCAGCATATGAACTGGTAAGCACGTGGGGGAAATTGTGTGCTTTTTTATTGTTGCACAGGAAACACTGCAGATAACAAAAAGAACACTACCAATTATCAGCAACTTGTTCTTGCAAATGTCATGCAATCATTAGAAAACTGAAACTAAAAGTAAGTTATTTTTATCAACAGGACAAGAGTTACTGCAGAAACTTTGTGTAGGAGTAAATGCAAACTGCAGCCTTTAGAACAGGCACTTACAGTCTCCTTATTTATACATGAAACATGTGAACTCATGATCTGTGGGAAAGTCTTTAACATGCTGTGCATGCAAAAAAAACAAGTCAGGTCTCAAAAAGAGTGGGAGGAAAATTCAGAGCTCATAGGAAGCAGAAAGCGAAGGTTGTGCTTCCACTTTAGGGGAGGTTATTACTTTATTACTTAGGCGGTTGTGGCGCATGTAGTAGAGCAGGTTATTTCCTAACCAGCAAGTTAGTGGTTCAAATCCCGGCTCTGGCGGTCCACATGTCGAAGTTTCCATGAGCAAGACACTGAACCTCCAGTTGCTCCCGGTGCTGCGTCACAGGTGTGTGAATGTGTGTGTGTTTGTGTGAGGGAATGGGTGAATGTGTCGAATAGTGTTAAAGCGATTTGAGTGCACTGATGTGTAGAAAAGGGCTGTACAAGACCATTTACCATTTACTTTATTAGTGGGGGAGGTTACTACTACTTTATTTGGATTCAGCAATAATGAACCCTTCTCTGTTTTTCTAAACACAGTTTTTTTTAAAGAAACTACTTAGGATGAGAGGGAAGAAAGTGATTTATTATGTCAGTTTTATTTGACATAGATTCAGACAAATCGTATGTTCTGCAAATAAACCATGGATTTAGAAAAAATGTTGCCCTACTGCAATTCAAAAACTACTCAGAGATGATGGAGTCTGGTGCATTGGTGCTGCTTGCAGGTTCTCTGGACACCAGGCAAATCAAGCATTCACCATAGTGATAGTGATCCAGGGCTGCAGGGCTGCAGGGCTGCAGCCATGCAGCGTCCCTCTGTGCTTTTGCTACACATTACAGGACACCCCAGATGTGATCAGTAAAGAGCATAACAAAAATCCTTTGTATGTAACCATATTGAGATTGTGAGGGACAAAAGAGAAGTAAGATGTTGCCTTTTGATTTAAAATACTTTTTAAAAATACTTTGAAAGAATTCAAAACCAAAAATCCAAACAGATACCTTCATCTCCTTTTTCTCCCTTTCCTCCATCTTTTCCATCTGGGCCATCCAACCCTGGGGGGCCCATTGGTCCCATGGCCCCTGATGGTCCAGGGACTCCTGGGTTCCCTGGAGGCCCCTCTGGCCCTGGCAGACCACAAATCAACTGGGAAGAGTGGATGGTAAAATTGCGCCCTCTCTTGATTGAAGAATTTGTTGATTTGGCAACGATAGGTGAGAACAAACAGATGATCAGACACACCTGGAGCATGGTGGGAGCTACAGTAGTGCAACAAGAGAGGACAAAGTAGCTGTTTATGACAAGGAACGTCATTTGGCTTCTGCATGTCAGTCATTATCAGATCACACAATGCAAGAAAAATCTGCCAAAGATGTTCCAGAAACAGGGTGGTGGAGTACATACTTACCCCCATTTATTCCTACAATAACATGAAATTAAGGTGGTTAGATAAAAATTTCTGGTCAATAAACCAGTCAAAGTTCACCAAATGTTAAACAATCAGTGGCTACAGTGGAAGAAACTCACCAGCTGAGGAGTTTGCTCCTGGGGTTTCCTGTTCTACCTTCTTTCTTTCTTTTTAATTCTTTTGCATGCAGCTGTGTGAAAACTTCCCTACGTGTTTTTCCAGTCAGTGCGTGTAATAAAATTCTTCAAGAGAAGAGTTGCAGAGAAATTCACAGCCTGAACAATCATACTGTGAAACATCCGCCCCATTTATGCAACTGCTGAGTGAAAAATGTTTTCACCATGATGTCATCAAATTCAAGTGCAGCTGAGGCAGTGACACATGTTCAGACTCACAAACCTTTGTATGTTTAACACATCTGATTTATTTGCACCAGATGTGTTAAACGTAACTGCACGAGTTATATTTTGGAAGTTGCATGTGAAAAATCAATAGATAGTTTGCTACAGTGAATGAGTGCTGTGAATGTTACCAAACGTTTGTTTATGACAAAGACACCAGTGTGCTGCAATCCACTTTAACTGGATCAGAAACTGTTATATATATTCTCATAGTAGTGCTCATTCATATTTATCCTAAATAAATGTTCAAATCAAAGCAGATGCATATAAATTAATACAGTAAATTTTAGCCAGTGACAGCACTGTGTATGTTAAATCATGAAGCCGCATCGGCTCAGAATGGACACAAAGATCCAGTTTTCTTAAGAATCACACAAATAGATGACAAAAAATATTCTTTCATCTGCTTATTTCATTGTTGGTCATCCAGTACCTCTAACTTTGCAACAACTATTAAAAAATAGGAAAAACTACTTAATTTTTTCCATTTAGCTTAATTTCTTCTGATAAACTTTTTCTCCTCCGCATCAAAAGGAGCCAGATAAAGTGGCTCGGACATTTGGTCAGCATGCCTCCCCGATGTGGTGCACCGGGCACGTCGCTCTGGGAGGAGACCCCAGGGAAGACCCAGGACACTCTGGAGGGGTTGCATCTATTGGTTGGCCTGGGAATGCCTTACCCCACTGATGAGCTGGTAATTGTGGCTGGGGAAAGGTAAATCCAAGCTTCCCTGCGACCTGAACCCTGGTAAGGGGTTGAAAATACATGGATACGTTTTGGTTTTTATTTTCACATTAAATCTGAATATGTAAATTGCATGCAAAAGTAATCTCCCTTATTTAGAAAAATCCTATTCATTCATTACTTTTAGACATTACAACCTGTTATTTCTCCACTTCTAGGATTTTATATGCCACCATTTGTAAAATAGTTGCTTTTGCCAGTGAAAAAAAGACAATAATGCCATTGCAGCAGTTACAGTTACACAGTCCTGATAATAGCATGGAATTTTTTGTTAATCTTTTTCATGTTAACTCAAATGCTGTGATGCATTTTGGAATAGGATTGTTTAACACAATACAAACAAGTAAAGTTTATTATAAAAATGCATAAATCACTACAGTAGTAGCAGGACAGGAATTACTGTGAAAGGTGGATGGGGGGGGAGAGAACAAAACAAAAGCAAAAATCACTTAATTTTCTGTCAAAACTGTCTTAGCAAAATAATATTGCTTCTCTAACATTTGGACCATAAACAGCACTGGTATAAGGTTACAAGATCAAAGCTGAGTTTTATGAGTCAGATTTTTTTCCTTTTTTTTTAACCGAGCAGCTGCTCTGGTGGAGTCCATGCAGAGAGTTTAATCGAAGAGGACAGGGGTCACTGTCCCAGGAAGGAAGCCATGGGATCATCTGGCCTGTAGCGTTTCATACGGAAAGCCTCCAACTCCTCTTCAGTGGGGGCCTTTACTTCCTCCAGGCTGTTGTAGGGCCTCTTTCTCTCATCCAACTGCATTATTGCATCTACATGCTTCACACGCTTGTCCTCGGCTTCAAGAGCCTGGATGCAAGTAGAAAAGGGAAAGTCAGTTACGGATTTTGTGAACCAGTATGTTATCATTTTAAAGAACAAAAAAATATCAATCTATTACCTTCTTCAGCTTCTCTTTCTTCTTCTCTTCATCCTCTGAGTCACTGCTGTCCGAGTCATGCTTCTTGTTCTTCTTGTTCTTCTTTTTCTTCTTTTTGTCTTTCATCTTATCTCTATGCATCTGGAGATTTAAAACAGTTATATAACAAACCTCTATTCAACTTCAAGTACACATCTTTGTATTAAGCATTCCTACCTGCGGCATTGGTAACATTTTCTGTTTTGAAAATGTCACTTACATGTAAATAAAAATTTCTCTGCGATTATAAGCCCTACATAAACCATCTTAGTATCAAAATAAAGCTAACACAGTGGGAATTTATTAGAAGTGACATTATCACCACAGATGCTACTAGCAAAGTTAAGCCAGAATATCTAATGATGTTGTAAGAGTGATTACATCAGCTAAAGCCTTTTCTTCCTCCCTCTCTCAGGGACTATGTCTCCCTCTGCCTACAATTCCCAAAATCCTTCACTTCCTTTATCTGTGTGACATATATTTCATGTGACCTTCAGGCCAATTGGGAAGGCACACAAGACTGTTTTATCCAATCAAAGGAGATTCATGTGATTGCTTTTTATCCAATCAGAGATTGTTTTTATTCATGCTCAATAAAAACTCTTGTCCACGCTTATTCAGTGTGGATCTGCTTGCGGTCGGGAATGATCGGATTACGTGACACTCTTGAACCGCCATGTGGATTCACCCGCATGCTGGCAAGTGTAAAAACTCAGATACGTCTTGGTTCTTCATGTCCTGTCTCTTTGCATTTATCGAGGTCATACTCTATCAATTTTTGGATGTATATGTATATTTTTGTTTAATGTGTGCTTTTAGTAAAGGTGGTGTTTGTTTGCATACCACAGTGTTGACACAAAGATCCTTTTTTGTTTGTTTGTTTAATAAATTTCTGCAGACTTTGTTCACTTTGTCTTTTGATCCCGGCTGTGTTTGCGGTGATGGAAATGGTTTTCATGTGATTTTAGCGAAGATTGTAGACTATTTTTGTTTTACTCACACAAAGCTAGACCAGATGTTTAGTCCCGTAGACCCCAGCACCCGGTGGGTGTTGAGATGGAAGAGGTTAATAAAACTCTGTATCGCTTACCTCCAACAGAGACTTTGGCTGTTCTTGTTCTTCTTCCGGCTCATTTAGTCCTTCTTCAAACGGTACACAGTCTGTGTTGTTCTGCAGAAATTGGATTTAAAAAAAAGACTTTATAAAGTAAACTGTCATTCTGTGTATAAACAAGAAACAAAAAAACAATCCCTGTACATATACTTACAATTTTGATTCCAGCCTCTCCTGTGCAGTAACTCTTTTTGACCATCGAGTGGCAACACTTGTATCCCCAGAAGCCGTCCTTCCAGTAGGAGCCCCAAATGCACTACAGAAAAGCAAATATAGCAGATTTAGGCAAGCCAAGTTTATTTATATAGCACCTTTCATGTACATTTTATTTATTTACCATGTTTATTTAAGATAATCAGAAAATAAAACATTCACAGAAGTAATTTCTTACAGTGTGGTTGTTGATAAGCACATCCTCCTCATACTTGGAGCGGGCGACGGCTTTCTCAAGTCCTTTCAGTACAGCACCATGACGAGAGTACTCCACGTAATCCTCTGTTTGAGCCAACAGCAACTCTCGTGGTGGTGCATCCAAGTGCTCTTCACCGCCATACTGATGGTCACAGGAAAAAGCAAAACCAGTCAGTAAGCTGTGGGTATGAATATTAAAGGTTCTCAATGGCACAGCTTTGAGGTAAAAACAGGGAGAGGTACAAGTTCCTCCTTAGTTAGTTACAGTGTGACTCATTAATGAATCAAGATGGCTCATAAAAATCATAAAAAAATCAGCATTGTTATCTACAAACGGATATGAAGCATGAGACATACATGGAAAAGAAAAAGAAAGAAGTCTTTTTGACCAAACATAAAAGAAATTAGCAGAAAAAAAAATCAGGAACCTCATTTTGCTGTGAGAATATATCAGCAATGTACCTTCTCCAAGATGCTTTCCCTCTGTTCCTCTTTAAAGTCCTCCTTCTTCACTTTGAAGGAGCGGTGAAGCAGCTCCAGCTTCGTGGGGTCGGCCTGAAGATGGACCTCAGAGCCCCTCTCATAAGCCTCCCAGGCAAACACTGCAACAAGATGACGATCAAACAGGGAACTGTGCATAAAAACTGAATTTCCTCCTGTTGCACATGATTAAGATGATATGAAGTGATATGAAGTTCCAAAATCTCTTTCTTTTAAAAAGAATAACCAAGTCCCGATAAAGTTTCTGACATCAATACAATTAGACTTCCTGTAAGCTTAAAACCCCATAATGCCCTAATAACCATTTCCATGGTGTTAGTTTAATGGATGTTCTCTATCTGTTTAGTTATGCCCACCCACATCCATATATTATCTGAGTAAACACTGCGTGTTACATTTCTCCCTAGGTGTTTTCTGTTCCTAATATGTGAAACAAGATAAACAACTACAAACCTATGACTGATTTGTCTGATACATTGTAGCAGTGATTTAAATGAAAGTCTAGGTGACAACTAGCCAAGGCAGAAGGATTTCAGTCTCCCACAACTGCAGTAATCCCTGTTAAAAAGGTGAGGATTGAGTTGAATTTCTGTCAAGTCTTTATATTTAATTTATGTTGCTAACTCTGTTTATGCTGCACAGCTCAAGAGCAGAACTGCAGGGGATTTAAATACATGTTAAATGTGTAAAACAAAGGAGAAAAAACCCAACTTTCAATAATCTGCACATTTCTGTACACAAAACTATGAGATGGTGAGGTTCCAAGGAGAGTGGTAGCAGAATTATTGCAACTTACGCTGCGTTTGTGCCATGGTAATTGTGTCTCCAGAATAGCGTACAAAGTTGTCTCCAGCATACCCCACTCTGCAACAAAGAAGGTGAAAATAACTTTGGTTTGAGCTACGGGGAGCTGAAGTATTAAAGGAAAACAAGGGAGTAACAGGAGCTTACTCATCAGGATTCATGCCAGTGTTGGAATATGGGTTCTCTCTCATAGCTCGAGTTTTCGGATCATAGTAAGCTGAATTTGGATCCAGATTTCTCAGGTACTGTAAGAAACAAACAAAAGGGTTCAGGCTAGACATAAAAACACATCTACGCCATTATTCTGCAACCAACCACAGCTCAGCTCGCTCATTAATTCTGCTGCTTACTTTTGCCGTGTCTTCTCTGATACGCAGATTCCTAACAGTGATTCGTCTCTTTGAGTCAAAGTTCTGACCGGGCATGTCAATGTCATCCGCATATTTGTCTTCATCTTCATCCTCACTGTTGTGTTCCCGCTCCTGCAAAGAAATGAGCCAGTAAAAAATATATTTTTTTGCAGTTACATAATAATGCAACTCGTATTTATTGTGTCAGTAAAACTTACAGTTGGGTCGAGTTTCCCCGAGGCCAATTCATCTTGAAGTTTCTGTGCTTTCAGAGTCCTTTTGGCCTAAGAAACAATAGAAAATACAGATAAATTGTTTAATAGAGCAATGCATTTTGATGTTCTTTTGAGGTTTTCACTATATTCATTCAAAGTGAAAAAACTGTCTACCTGTTGCCCACAGTTGAGTCAAGGATAAGCATCAAAAGTTAAAACAGGGTTTCTACAGGTTTTAAAAAATCAAATGTAGGCCATTTTATGAGATTAATGTAGTTTTTACAGCCACATTAATTACCAGAATTCAAGAATATAAATTCATCAACAGCAGCTCACTCTGTTGCCTCCCTTCTTTGCAAAGATAAATCCCTACCCACAGAGTCCTGAGATTTTCAGCCCATCTCTAATGTTAACCACCACCCTGAAATAACCCAAATTCCAGTCACTAGTTCCATTTACCCTAAATTTGTGATCAGAGACAAAGGTTGGATTAAAAAATAGACAAGTGTATTGTAATGTATCACATAACTGCTGGTAAAGCATGATTGCATCCAGCTTTTGCTCCAACCTGACATAACCTATGATCAAAATGCCAAGATACCCAAACTTCTGTGCACGAGGAAGAGACTCATTCCTGACCCAGAAAGAGCACTGTGAATCCAGCTGCAAACTACTCTGGTGCATACTAAATAGCATTGCTTGAATAAGCCAACGGGTTTTTATTTTCCTAGTTAGTGGATTACTAACCAGATCTACTTTGGCATACTCTTCAACGATGCGCTGATGCTCCTCAGGGTCGTACCCATTCCAACGGTCACGTTTTCCATCATAATCTAAAGCAAGTTGGATCTGACTGTGTTCATCTGGAGCTATACCTGTTCCCGTGAACTTCGCTCCAACTTTTCTGGGTCGCTGATGGGAACAAAGATGAAAGTCAGATGTAGCAATTTATAACATAGTAGTTATTAAAGGAAGGTAAGGAAAATGTCAACTATAAGCATGGCTGCAATCAGAAAGAAGACTGAAATTAATTTACCTCCAAACAGTCTTTCTTTTTGTGCGTCATGGCTCCACAGTTTTCACAAGCTCCTTTGCGGTATTTTGTTATCACTGCATTCTACATGGAGACAACAGTTAGGCTTCTACGTTCTGCATTCATTTGTTAGGAACATGTGACAAGAGTCATTGAGTCGTCCTTGCCTCTTGTACGCCTCTCTTGTACCATTCTCCAATGGTTGAGTACTGCCTCTGTTTTTCATCCTGTGGCCTCTGATGTTTTAGAGTTGGTTGTTTAGATGGATCAATGTACCATGGCACTGATGATATATATTGTGGGATGTGAGGGTTAATGTCCCTAAAAGAGAAGCACAACAGTAAATGTTAAAACTATTTGGTAGTTTCTTAGTGCAGTTTGTACCCTGGATGCACTTGGTGAACTTACTTTCCCTCCTCGTCCACCTCAGCAGGAGCGTTTCCCAGTTTTCTCTGCTCTTCTAGCTCCTTCTTCTTCCTCCAATCCTCTCTTGTCATCTTCTTGGGCTCATCCAGACCCACGATCCCCTCTGTGGCAGTACTGGTCTGTTCGGTTAAAGTTGGATCTGCCATCTGACAAGCATCCCATTAATACATCAGTTATAAAGACAAATTATTACATCTGTTTAAAAAATTAACTCACATTGAGGACACATTCCTGCTGTACTATAACTTCTGTTTACTGAACAGTGACTGAATGTTACTATAATATCATACATGGTTCAAAACTTCAAGGAGTCGGTTTTGATCGGGAACGCTAGCAAACCTGCTTAGCACCTGAGAAAACCAGCGTAGATGACACAATTTCTAAATCTCAAATAAATCTAATTTACTTAATAGTTACCTTGAGAAGACCAATCGAACAACGTAATCACTGGTGTATTCTTCTTCCGGTGCTATATTCTTCTACCTTTTAAAAAAAATCGAGCCTTGTTTAAGCTTGTTGATAATGTTTTGACCAAAACGCCATTGTCGCCATTTTACTTTAGTAACAATTACGTCACATCCTGTTTTAATTGACCTCTTTATGTTTACTGCAGTGACACCTAGCGGACACCGAGTCACATGTTTTCTCCACAATGCAGTTCTACAAATAAGCATCATGGTCCCTGCTGTCAAGTCATTACTGTGCGAAACAGGGTTAGTAGCTTAGAGTACATTTATATTTCTAACCGGTTGTCTTTTCCCTTCATTTCTCTGTAATTTTTATCTTTAAAAAATTTGATTAAAAAGGCTCACAGGAGAAGAATATGAGAGGCAATGAAAGGTTTCGTGTTACCCAAGGGTAGTTTGCAGTACACTGGGAAAGTTGGGGATTAAATCAGCAACCTTCTGGTTAAAGAACAGCTTTCACGAACTGAAATAGATGGTCATTGGTTCCCAGAGCATTTTCTTTTCTTCTCCTGGACACATGATGGATCAATACTTCCTCTTGCTTTTTTATCATATTTTGTGCTTAGATATATTCAGAGACCGTATGATTTTATTCTGTTTGTGCCCTTAATCTGCCAAGTCTGAATTGGAAGGCCATGAATGATCATAGTTTTCAGTTAAAGAGAGGTAAAGAGAGGAAAAGGAGGTGTTTGGGCTACTAAAAAACCCCAAAATACCAGCTGAGAGAAGGATCATATTATGATCCCGAGTCACAGGTAGTTAATATTCCGTTCTATGCTGTAATTGTAGAATTGAAAAGTTCTGATAAAAACACAACTGAGTTAGTTTGATGACTTGGAGCCCAAGACGATCACCTGTTTGTTAACCAGCTAAATGTCTCTCTCTACATGCCAGCTGTAGGTTATTTACACAAAATGTCTTCTTATAGATGGGTCTAACCGATGTTATTAGCCCTTACATGCGTGCAATAATAAAAAACAATGCAACATTTTTTTTCAAATACAGCATTTTACCTCTACAGACACATACAGTACTTTAATATTTACTTTATATTCTATAAAATATATATGATGCAAATCTATAAAAAAAATATGGCATAATAATTGTCTTTTTCAATTTCTCACAAAGGCAGACACGGGTAGTAACAATGTATGCATTTATGTTCAGTTATGTTTTTTATATTCTTTAGTGAGTGGCAGTGTAGTGAGTAGACGTCTCTGATGTTCACCGAAGTGCCTCATTTACAAATTTCATTATGCAAAGGAAAAAAAAACCTTGTAAATAGGTGTCCATTGCAGTGACCACTATTGATGAAAGGCTTAAAAACATTGGATAGTGACTAAATAATTTAACATTTTATTCCATTTTAGTTGTCAGAACAGCAGTGATGGATGTTAAACCAGACAGTTAATTCCTTAAGACATGTTTGTGTTGTGGGAAATGACTTTTTGTTTTATTTTTCTGCGCATCAGTCTTCACTTTTCGAAATAGAAAAACATGTTTCATTAAGTTATGAATAAAAATCAAGACAGTTTCTATACGGAGAAGTATCCTCTATAACCATAATTCCAGTGGGTTTATTTTTGCACGCCTCACAAGCACCAAGCAGGTACGATTGTGCCTTACTGCAACACAGACCAGTGAGAATACTATTCCAATCACTCCTGTAAATAGAAAGACACCATTAAGACAATAAAAACAGCATAAGATGCCCTCATGATGACAGTTTGGTCAGATGAAACTTCTCACCTTTTTCTTATTTTCCAAACATAAAAAAAGGCAAAAAATGTAAACAGTGTTAAGAGAAAAATATAAACAGAATAAAACAGCACCAGACACAAATAAACATATGGACAGACATATAAAGAGACTGAGTGAAACATCTGTTCAGCCTTAGCACCAGCACACATCCCCACTCCTGTCTGGAGATGAGAAGGCAATGTTGTACCAAAGTGAAGGCAGTGTTGCATTCAAGTGGGTACCAAAATATTAACTTCTTTACTTCAGCCAATATCTACCGAGAGTTCTAAGTGTCAATGAAGCAGTCACTTTTCATCATCCTCCACTCTTCCCCATTCCTCTGAGTCCTCCCCGTCTTCAGCCAAAGAGTCCCCCCAAGTGTCATACACATCGTCTTCATCCAGCAGGCTGCCTCCATAAAAGGGCTGATCCTCCTCGTCTTCCACTATCTCCATCTCCTCCTCCACTTCTTCTTCATCGTCGTCCTCATCGTCGTCCTCGTCATCGTCCTCATCCTCATCATCGTCTTCCACCTCCTCCACATCTAATCCACATACCTCTCCGTCTTCCACCTCGCCGTCTTCTCTCTCATCCTTGGAGGCGGCAGACTTGGAGATATCGTTCGTTTCAGTTCTGTTTGTGAAGTAAGATCTGCTGGAGGGGATGAAGCTGGAGGTAGAAGTCTTTGTGTTGATGTAGAGACGAGGAGGAGGAGGAGGAGGGTCTCGCCTGGATGGAGGTGCCTGACTGGCAAGTGAAGAGATGGAGGTAGAAGAGGAAGTGGCTGACCCGGTGTCTTGCACTAGTAAGGGAGTGACTGGTACAGTCGTGCCACCAGGCCTTTTCTTCATGGAAGCCCTGCTGGGATCGTATTCCCGTATCTCCCCCGGTTCCAGTGGGTTGGGCCCACAAGGGTCATGCTCACTGCAGGACAATTTGCCGTCCAACTTGGAGATGAAGAGCATTCCTTCTCGATGCTCCTTACAGTACGAGCTGGGACACATCTCACAGAACGAAGCGGCCTCTCTTCCACATTCGTCACACTGGTGCCACGGACACTCCCACCGTCCTGCAGACAGGATCATTATGAAAGGACAGATAATACAGCTTGTGCTTCAACAAATGTTCATCTTTAAGTCTCGAAACTATTCAAGCAACCGTGTTTAGATGTGGCTCTCTGGCCTCTCATAAAGCAAACGCTTTACCTGCAGGCCTCTTGGCCAGGTTGAGGCAGTCGGCGTGATAAACCTTCGGGCAGCCCGGTTTCTTACAGGAAACCATCTGTCCTCCATCACCACAGCTGAAGCACTCATCCTCTCTCTCCTTTGTCACTTGTTGCTTGGTCTTCTTCTTCATGCTTCCTCTCTTTTTCCCTTCCTTTAGTTTTTCAGCAGGTGGTTGGTTCTTCAAAACAAACACGGAGGGAACGTAAGCGTTCAAGTGAAACTGTGTTAAAAGGCTTAGATAGACAGAAAAACGTACCTTTGGTCGGACACCCAGGAAACCGCTACAGTTGGGTGCTCCACATTTACACACAGTTTTCCCGTTGCCAAGACATTCAAGGTTGTAGTTGAAAGTCAGCTCCACACCTAAAGCGTGGTAAATTGGATGTGTACAGAATAAATAAGTGATATAATCTGTATTTTGGATCAGGCTAGATAAAAGGCCAAATGAGATGAATTGTATCTAACCTTTTGGGACATCTTGCAGAGTAAACAGCCCCACTCTGGTGTCCCCGTTCACCGTCCACTTCTGAGTCTCGCAGTTTGGTTGACAACTGTGGTTCATGAAGCGAGCCTGGTTCCCTTTGGGGCCAGCATCAATGATCCGATCCTGGAATAAAGAGAAAAGCAAGATCCATTTGCAGGAATCGCTTCCTCTCCCCTATAAAACGTGTGTGCTGGCAACAAAGGGCTGTGTTTGTCTCAGATTTACCTTATCCAGTGTAAGCATGTAGAAGTTACAGATGTCACTCTCCTGGGCGTGTCTGATCCTGGCCCGGCATTCTTCCTCATCTATCACCTCTCCCACGTATTCACTCACGAAAGCTCCCTGATGAAAGAGAAAGATGACAGAGGAAAAGTCAACCAAATGGGTCAAATGTGACCACTGCCCTGGTATTTACGTCAGCCCACCTTCTTGATGTCCAGCACACAGCGCATACCCCAGCCGCAGGACAACGTCCTGAAAATCTCCACAGGGCAATACTGGCGCTTTGTAAAAGCCTGGTTCTGACACCTCTCTCCTGCTGCGCACACCTGAGGGTGGCACTCGTACATCAGCATGCGATTAATGCACTCGGAGTCGATGCCGCATGGGTTTTCATCAGACGCCTTACAATTACAACGGGGGATCTCCGACAAGTCAGCTGTGATGATCTGCACTTTTCCAATAGGTCGATTTACCTTGAAAACAAAAGCAGCGGCATCATTTTCCCGCTCATTTCATTCAGCTCGTATTACGCCAGGCTGGATAAACCCTCCAGTCTACTCAGCAACACACCCTAATGTGCCTGTAAGGTGGAGGTTTCTTGTCATTCTTTCTGTCTTCCTGAAGCTGTTTCATTTCCTTTTCTGCCTGGAGCTCTTTGAACCGCTCTGCTGCCTCGGTCAGGGCTACAAAGACACACACAAGCTTAATCGAGACCATGCACCTTGCACAAAGACCACACACACACACGTAAAAAAAAAACTCAAAACAGTATTTACAGTTGAACACATACCCTTCTTGTACACTGCATCTGCACCTTTGCCCATTTTTTCTATGTTGTGAGTATCACCCTCCATGTAGGGGAACACTCTGGCCTGGTACGTCCACACAAAATCTTTGGAGCCAAAGAACTGAACTGGGAACTCCCCCACCTCATGTTTCATCCTCAAGATGTTTTTTGGGACGTCTTTGGTCAGGCAGACTTCAGCAGGCCACCACCTGAAGCATCCAGTTGGGTCACAGACAGAGAAATGTCAGCTGCTTTGTAGTGCTGCGGCGTGCATGGAAAGGAGATGTAGTGCGCTTACCTGTAACGACCCCATTTGACCCACAGTATGTCCTTTATTCGAGGCTTCTTTCCAGCTTTGCAGTCGTTGCAAAACCAGCTACCCTGAGGCATCTCCATATTCAAGCACTCCTGGTGGAAAGCAGCCGGACAGGCTTCACAGCACAGCAGGCTGCCCCCTATAAATAAATACACAAATAAATACATAATGACAGAGTAGTTTTAAGAATGTTTGTTTTTGTTTATTCAAGATAATCACATAAATCTTGCAGCAGTGTCACTCAAAGGAGTGTGAGGGGAGGCTTGATGTGGGACGAGCAGGAAAAACCTGCAAAAATACTAAAACCAATTTTATCTCACCTGAAAAAAAACCCAAACTAGCAAAAAAAAAAAAAAAAAACTCCTGCCCTCATATCTATTGCTTTTCACCTATGTTTAAGGAAAATATGGGGCTAAATAAATGCTTTGCATTGAATATATTTTCCACTCCGGTGAGTACGGAGCCGTCACAACAGAAAAGTTAAATGAGAACATTTAAAGGCTGCAGTAAAACTTTAAAAAGTTCATTTAACAGTTTAATATAAGATACCTGAGACAGAAAGGTCAAAATGTCAATGCTCAACCAATCAAAAATGTTCGATGCTGGATTTCAGTTAAATTAGCAGAAAAAAATAAAAGCTGCTGCATGTCTGAAGAAATTTGCTAAGTGAAAGTAATGACGTGTAAAATAAAGAGCATAAAAGTGATTATGAACGCATTAAGTGATATTAAAAAACAGAGCCTGGATCTTTGCTGTAAAGCTGCCGCTTTCATGTTTTATTACCTGTTCAAGCGTTTAGCAGAACAAAACTGCAGCTGCGAGTTCAGTTAGGAAATATGTCTGATCTAAATATAAGACCCGAGATCTTATTCACCTTCAGAGCAGACAAAGCACCAGCTAACGTTTATGTGTTCGTGGTTCTTGCATCCTTTGCGGGGAGTGAAGTGGTTTGGACAGAGGAAACTGTTGTTGGCCAGCACCAGGCTGCCAGCTGCCATGCAGTTATCATTGGCGTGATAGGCCACAGGACAACGCACACACCGAGCCAGCCGACCTGAAACAGAAACACACACACACACACACACACACACACACACACACACACACAGGCATTTTAACATTAACAACACAGACAATGCTTTTACATCCTTTCTGAAGTACAATAAATACACGTCTGATGACACATCAGCAAAGGTTTCATACTTTCAGTTCTAAGCACCTTCCTCACTGTGGATCCTGTTTAAGCAGTTTAGAGCAGAGTTTTGCATACACATGGGCATAGACAAATGTGTTTTTAGATTAAAATAAAACTTCAGGTAAGGCATCAGAGAAAGAGAGAGTTTGTTACTGTAAAAACAGACTCAGCAACCAGTGAGGTTAGATTCTACACAGGGTCAAATGGTTTCCAATTTTCCTTTATTCAGCAAAAAGACTGAAGACTCTGGAATCAGCAGTTTGCTTATACAACAGCTTCTCCATCACAAATTCACTTTAGAGTATTTAGCTGTTATTACTTGTTTAATAAATATGGTGCAACACAACAGACAGAAATCTTTCTATAGAAAAATCTCACAAAGATGGAATATAAGACCAAATATGGCCATATATTTCAAAGCCATTTGTGCATTTATGTCAATACAAGTGACCCCAGGCTTATATAAAGCTAATGCAACATGTAAACTGGTTTATTTTCCCAGTAGATTTAGAAGTTTAAAGTACTGAATAAGAAATTTCATATTTATTTGGCCTAAAATATGTTTACTTTGCTACAGTATATGCACACAAACTGCTTTTGCAATCAGGAAATAAGTTCGTTTTTAAACTGTGACACGTTTAAAGCAACATCTAATGCAGCTTACCTTTAGAGCTGCAGATGTTGAGAGGGTTGCTGATGTGGCATGACAGACACACATGCAGGGGGCAGCGGACGCCTTTGTTATGTGGCTGCGTGGCTGAGTAGGCCAGTATACAGTCGGTGTGGTAGAACTTTCCACAGAGCGGAATAATGCAGCGTTTCACCCCATTGCCAGACTTCTTGCACACAAAGCATGTGTGAACACCTACAAACAGACATGAATGAATAAAAACTAATTCTTTTTAAGCTCCTGTGTGTCAGAACATGCATTTTAACAGTCAGTAAAAGTGGACCCACCAGTGTTGCATTCCTGACAGAGGAATTTTCCTTTTGGAGCTTCTGACAGGCCGATGCACTGCAGATGGAAAGCGCCGTAACAGTGACCATCACACACGAGCAGGTCTCCCGTCCTCTCACACACCTGTAAAACATATACAGTTAGCAAATTGCTTATGCATCTACAATAAAAAAGTGGAAGTGTCACAAACTAAGCAGCAGAAACCAGATAAAATGTGATCTCACCTGGCAGACATTCTCCTTCAAAGATGTAGCTCCTATTTTCCCCTTCACATCCACTTGGGAGGAGAGACTATCATTTAACCCGACCGACAGTGCCTACACAAAAATCATAATCTGTTACTAAAACAATGCTCATGAAGAGCTGATTGATGACTCAACACGACATGCAAACCTCAGCTTTAGGAGTTAGTGTTCCAGTGTGTGCACTTTGCTTCTCTTCAGTGCTGCAGGGCTCCATTTCCACCTCCTGCTTGGGTGTCTTGCATTGTTGTGGGCTTGGAGACCTGCTCTCTGAGTGTTTGGAGGCAGCAGCGGGGCTCACAGAAGTGCTGGGAGCAGGCTTCTCCTTCAGAGATGAGAGCTGTTCAGTGTGATATTTTATTTGGCATGATTAGAAAGAATCTTACTGTTTGGTAGGATATAAGGATACTGGCAAAGATATTTAAAATGTTTTTGTACCTGAGTTTTTTTGACCAACACCTTCACCTCTGATGTAATGCTCATGTGTCGCTTCTGTTCCTGGAAGAAAAAAAATGTAAATATGTGCTTTTAAACCTAGAGCATGATGTCAATTTTAGTTTTTATTCATCCGTGTCTCATTTCACTGTGCACAAAATAAAGCCTTATTGTCTGCTCAGCAAATAGCAGCTAACAAAACGTCCATTTACGAGACCCTGTAACATCACCTCTCCGAGCAGCACGCCGGTTTCCCGAACAAACTAAACGTGTTTGTGCGGCTCGAGTCGTTTCAGCATAAAAACCAACACTGAACAGTCCTGCTAAGCTAGCTAGCTTACTTAATGTTAGCAAAAGCTTGTTTTCATGACATTTTACTCAAATTCAAACGTTGCACTTTTGAGGAAACTTTGTTTTATGGCAGAACAACAAAAACTAAAAGGTTTAGAAGCCCTTTTAGAAT
Organism: Pseudomugil gertrudae; assembly: GCA_037177535.1. Classification (NCBI taxonomy): domain Eukaryota; kingdom Metazoa; phylum Chordata; class Actinopteri; order Atheriniformes; family Pseudomugilidae; genus Pseudomugil; species Pseudomugil gertrudae. Next base: position 20,589,452 of record JBAMHV010000007.1, read on the forward strand.
TTCTTCTGAAAGTTAGTAAAGTTAGATTCCTACAGGTATGGATTTTGCCAAACATGGCTGAACCCTTTACAAGGAAATACCAAATCAAATCGTACTTTGGTCTAATAATCCTTTTTTTAAAAATCACATCAGCCCTAAAATGAGTGACAAAACCTGGAAATATCTGAGTAGCAGTCATAATAAAAATATACTAAGGAAAATGTTAAAAAAAATGTCCTTCTCTTTGCCTCCATTACAAGAAACACTGGAGCATCTTTAAGCAAAGAAAGGAGACGTTTCCATCCCACATCACGTTACAGCTTTATTCCATGTATCCAAATCAAACCCACATCACAGATTAGTTCGACTCCACTCGTATTCTCATAGTAGGAAGTTCATCTTTCTTTAAAAGTCCAAACCTATTTCCCCCGCAGCCCTTCCTTAAACCCATGACTTCATCCAAGCAAAGGAGCCAAGACAAAGAGTTGGTTTGTGACCACGGGCCCTAATAATTGTATTCATCAAGCATCTTAGTGTGACATTTTACTCCTACGTGCTGAGAATTTGTAGAATTTCGTCCTATTCTCAAACTTAAGAATAAAAGCTATTTATCAACGGTTTCAAGCTTAAGGATCACTCCTACTCCTCCAGGTATTTACGAGACCTCCAGGAGCTGCCTGTAGAGGATGGCAATGAGGAAAGCAAGATCCACGCAGAGGATGTTTTAGCTTTAAATGGCGACAAGCAGCTGATTAAACACTATCGCTGAATCAGAGCGGGATATAATCCATGTTATGGATTTATTATGGGACATCATCTCACCACTAAAGAAGAATAGAGCTGACACTCAAATAAAAATAACTTATCACCTTATAATACAAAGTTCATTCCTCACATTATTAACGTGATGAATCCCATTAAAAGAACATGAAACACAAATTCTGTATACAGATGATGTAATCCAGAAATATGTGAGACACTGGATAAGTAACCTTTAAGTAACTTATAAAGATTTTTTTTTACTCAGATCAACTCTTAAAGAGTGTTTTTAGGAGTAGTATCAGAAGTTTGATGAATACAGCCCCATTAGTCCCATCATTAGTCCCAACATACCCAGTGTAATACTGCTTCTGCCTGACCTATACTTAAAAAAAAAGACATCACATGCTAATAGCGCTATGCTAACATAAACTCTTCACATCAACCAGCTTCTCATCAACCCTCCATGTCCTGTCAAGTCAAAGCTGCTCTCATTCAAACATTTCTCTATTCTCATTTCTATTAAGGTAAAACCAGTTTGAAGTAATCACTGAAAAACGCTCCACTGAGATGATGTGTGATCCTTATTGTAATTCATATGGCAAAAACATCTACGGTACTTCAGTTAAATGCTTATTGCAGAGATTTTGCTTGTATTTACAAGCATGATGACTGTAAGAACTGATTAAACGTCTTGAATCCGATGTTGCTGGATGTCTGTCTGATGCAGTGTGGTGCCAACTCCTGCTCTACTTTCTATTCAGCAACACGCTACATAAGCATGAGGTAGTAAGCCTGTGTGTAGAAACAGATACATCCTGCCCCCCAAAAAGCAAGACTGGCAATTATCCTCTCTATGCACTGGCTAAGTGTTGCCTTAAAAGACCCCTAGATTTGATGCTAATTATCAAGAAGATCTGAAAAGCAGCCAAATCTGTGCATAAATCTGCAAAGACAGCAACATTGATGATACCTTCTTCTTTACAGGAACAGACTCTTCTTCTGTGGTACGATCAAACACCTTGTGTGACTGCTTCCTTGGCTTTTTTCTTTCTTGGACTTTTAAACTTGCGTCTGAAAAAGTAAACAAAGCATAGTTTCCTCAGATAGAGGGAGAATATCTCAGCAAAAACTATGACCCGTCACTGACCAGAATCAAGAGGTAGATCCGCTTTCTCTGCTGTTTCTTTGTCAGAGGAGGGCTGCGCTGTGACAGGAGGTATCGATGGTGCTGCAGGTGAAAGCGCCTCCTGAGTTGGACTCTGTTCCGGCTGTCCCTGAGCCTCAGTGGTTTCTACTGACGATGAGGTTGAGGTATCCGTCCATGAACTCGGCATCGCAGCGGGGAGTGCCATTATCCCCGAAGCGTCCTGAACATGAACACACGTGACAGTGAAACCCTAAAGTAGATGAAATGTGTAATTCTACAGCACGTCATGATGCTGCTTTTAATATCTTACTGGTTTCATGCAGGTTATTAAACATGCTGTTATATTTTAGCACTACTTTTACATATAGTTATTTATAATTTAATAAATGTATGTGAATTTTTTGTCATGTTTAAATTATTTATTTGATCTTTTACTTGTTTAATTTACTCATTGGTATAATTTATTGATTTATAAGAATATATATTAAGTAATGTGACTGATATAATTTATCTTTCCTTTAGTCTTTGCATTAAAAGACAGGAAAAACGTTGGTATTGCCCATCCTGAGGGAGAAAGGATGGAGGTTTAATCTCTCCGTGTAATTACACAACTATAAACATTTACAACTGGCTGTCATCACCGTTATTTTCAGACTTTCTTTTAAAAATTAAAATGTTGAAAGGTTGCTGTTATTTCATATAATTTAGGATCTACATGTGCAGGAAGCTGAAGGGGCTGAAAGCCCTCCTGCCATAGTCTGAGCTATTCAAACTGAGCTTTATTTAAAATCAAGGTGACAAACTTTTCCATTTAACCATTTTTGCATCTTATCTTTTATTTTATTCTGTTTCTTTTATTCTTTTTAAGTTGGTTTCTGCCGATACTCAGCATCCTCTGCATGGCGCTGTCATGCTTTATGCCTTGCCTCGTGGATGTGTGGCTCCCTCTCTTTAATCAATGTTTGATGTGGTCTTTCATTGATGCTACAGAAACAATCATCAGAAACTTCTCACCATTATGGGAGACTCTGAGCTGAGTTTCTTTGATCTCTTTTTTGCAGAAAATATTTGTTCATACTCTTCAGTAGACTCCAAGAGTCTTTTGGTTGGTTTCCGGAGGCGTTTATTATCAGAGTTTCCTATATGGGAATAAATAACACAAGCTTTATTTTAATAAAAATGCATTTTCTCATCTTTGTAACCAACTGAAGAGCTCTTGTTTGGGTCTCACCTGCTGTGCTGCTCGTGTCAGACGAATGCGAGTCATTCTCCGCGGACTTCTCAGTTCCCAGATCGAGATCGGGTGATGCCGTCGTGATGTAAGAGTCCTTCTTTTCAGCTTCCCCCTTGATCTCAGCAGCCTCCTTGACCACCTGCCAGCGCTTCTTCGGAGCCACTGCCGTTTCTGAGATTCTATTGAGGTAGCTGGGAGGGGGCTCAGCAGCAGGAAGCGAACCAGATCCAAGCTCAGCCAAGTCAGCGTGGCCACTGACGAACTCCCTGCCGTACGCCATGTCGGCCAGATCCAGGGATAGACCAGGTGTTCCAAGTTTCAGTTTGGCAGGAAGTTTCTGTTTCCTACGCTGCTTGTCTGAGCTCCCAGTCCGAGACTGAACAAGAATATCTTCATCGTGACGGGTGTCAGGTGTCACAGTCGCTTTACTCCTCACCCTGGTTTCTGTGGGAGTAATGGGGGGCATTTCAGATTTCCCGCTTTCTACTTTGATTCCACGAGCTAGGCCATCACAAGAACTTTGTAATGCATCACCTTGTTTTGAAGTGGGGATTACCAGGGGTTCCTCCTTGATAAGAACAGGCGATGGAGGGACCCTCAGAGGCTTGCCTTCTTTTTCTCTGGTATCGTGCATATCTTTTAGGAGCATCAAGAAAGTACTGAATTTATAGTTGGAATCAGGTCTAAAAGCAGTGGGATCACAGTCGCCGCTGTCATCCTTCACAAGAGATTTAAACGTGAGCTCCTTACCATCCTGAAAGGTATCCAACGACGGTGAGGTAGGCGATGGATCTGGGACAATGGTTTCAGCTTTAATTTGAACAGGCTCAATAATGGATTCAGTCAGGCTGTCGTGCTTTGATTTAATCAATGAGCCATTACGAATGAGTTTCTTATCCAGCTTCCTTGTGCGCTTTTTCGAAGAGCAGCGGCTCAGAGGGGGCGACAAGTTGTTGGTGGTCTCCAGATTAGACGTTTCTGTTTTGATTGTTGCATTAATAAGTGTATTTACAGAACAGTCATCCACAGGAGCTCCCGTCGAGCCTCGGCCTGTGGCCAGGGCATCTTTGAAATCAGTCTCTTCCTTTGCTTTCAGAGCTCTCGTCATCAGACCGCTGCTGGCTAGAAGCGCCACAGAGTGCTTTTCATTCCGCTCAACGCAGCTTTTATCTTTAGATGTCAATTTGTTTTTCAGAAAACTAGAGGAATCAGTGGTATCAGTACATTTTCTCACGCTTTCTGTGAATTTTTTAGCCCTTATTGAACCACATTCCTTGCTGACTAAGGTGTTGATGTTCTGTACGGGAGAAACGGCTGTGCGTTTAGGCCGATGCAGCATTGGAACCGAATCCAGATCAGCGTACGGGGAGTCCTTTGGCTCTTCTTTCAGTGCACGTGTTGCTTTATGAAGCTGGCCCGCTGTGTTTGTGACAGCAGATTCCTTAGATCCACCAATTATATGACCAAATATCTCTGACAAACATTTCTTTTTCTTGGTGAAAGCTTTGCTCTTAGTGGCTTTAAATGTAGAGTTTTTGATCTGATGGTGCTCATTTCCGTTGGGGGCGAGTGATGGAGATGGAACAGGGTCGGTGGAGACAGCAGGAGCCTCCGCTGCCTTTTCAGCGGGATGAGGGCTGGGTATACGTTCCTCTCCATTGACGGATATTGACGGATATATTTCACGATTCTTCTGACGACCAGGGAGGAGACGCTCTGCCTCGGCCACGCTGATTTTCCACGCAGTCAGCAAACTTTTTGGAATCTGCAAAGAAGCAAACTCCTTTTCAGATCACTGCTCCCAGCAGGTAAACAAAACATTTTAAGGGTATTTTTTTTTTGTATTTACCGTGTACTTATAGTCCTTCTCCTTTTGCTTCCCTCTTCGTCGAAGTACGGGCAGCTCTTCAAACTGATGGCCTCCTTCGAAGGGAAGGATGACACTCCCCAAGACCCAGGCTCGCTCTGAAACCTCTCCAATCGTCTCCAGGTAATACATTCGACAAGGACGGGTACTTGGAACTGCAGGGGGGGGGGAAGTTAATCTATCAGGAATGGGTCAAGTTGTGGAAAACTATTTGATGGCTGCAGTGTTCATCAACACCGTGAAGCTGCAACCCAAATCATTATTGCATCATTACATTGGCTTTTTATTATTCAGGCTCTGCTTTCATTTCCACACCTTGAAGTTTTGTTAATGCATCGATACTGTAATGCAGTAGCAAACAATAGCAGTCATGCTATCACAGGTGGCAATCGCATCCAACCTCACCTTTCATCTTAGTGTGCATCTTCTGGTCTGGGTCACAGGTGATTTGGCAGGGCCACCAGGGCCGTCTGTTGAATTTTGCCCACACCAAGTCCCCTTCCAAGTATTTTACTGCAGGTGGAAGCTTTTTCTTTGGGCTGTTGGACTAAAATCAGCACAAATGAAAAGAAAAAAACACTTTAATATTTTATTCAAACAGAAATGCTACTCTGTAACCTGCGTGCTCTATACCCAGTGAAAACATTTCAATGTTGCCATTCTATGAACTGTCGGCTGTACGTTTTAAAATCTTCACACACACACACTATCCAAAGTGCATTTGAGATTATTTTGCTCTAGCACATAACCCAGCCTGACTTGCTTCGGCTGTACAGAAGTTACAAAAGAAATATTTCCCTTTTTTGAACTCACATTAGAGTTGGTGCCAGCTGGTGAGATAAGTCCAGGGTCAACAGGAGACGAAAGTTCAACATCACTGTCTGATTCACCACGCAAACTCCACCCGTCTCTCATAGTGATTTCTGGCAGCGCGCTGGGGCTTAGTGTAGGGTTCAGTTCAGAAATAGTTTTGGACATTAGATTAAAGACTGTAGGCTTGTACGTTCTTTCGTCCACCCCTGAGTTGCTTGTGGTTTTACTCTCCGTAACAGTTCGGTCCTGGCTTGAGTTTGCAGGGCGGTGAAAAGGCGCAAGGTTCTCGCTGCCATCAAGCTCACAATCTTCATCCTCCCCCTTAATATCACTGCTGTCGAACAGGGTTGACTCAAAATGCAGGAACCCGTTGGGGATGGGGGAACAGCGCTCGAAGCTGTCAGGACTGCAAGGGAAGAAGCCATTTCTGCTCCCGTCCCGCAGAGTATGGAAAGGCTCCATGTCCTCATTGCCTGGGGACGGAGGCAGCTGGACTGATGGGGCCTCAAACTCATCATCATCATCACTGATTGGGCTCGCACAGTGTAAGATGCTTCGAGGATGGGCATCTCTATCTAAGTCAGATCTGTTGAGAGCTGTGTTCAGGTGCTCTGGCCTTCTCTGTGGTCGCTGTGGCTGACTGTAACCCAGAAAGGTAGGTTGTTTGAGGCTGGAGGGTGGTAGTTGCACAGATGATGACTGGCTTGATCCTCGCTTTACAATGCCACACTGATTTCCATAGGAAGTGCTCACAGAGCCGTTGCAGGGCCTCAGCTCTGCCTGGCTTGAACCAAACACTGAGCCTACCCTAAGACCCGCTCTGTAAGACTGATTCATGTTGTCATACCTATATCCTGTCAGATTAAAAAAGAGAGAGAGAGACAGAGGGTTAGACAAGAGAGCTGAGGCTATTAGTATGAGATCCTCTCATAAACACAAGAAACAACAGATAAATCTCATGAAGTAGGGCCTAAATGAAAGTGGCACTCGTATCTAGTCGGAGAGAAAGTTGCGCACACACCAACATGGTTAAGCCGACATAGCACGGCCTCCGATTTAAGGGCCAACCGGACAAAACACTCAACACACACGTTTCATTCACAAATGATCCACAAAGATCACCGCTTTGTTTGGTGATTGCGGGTCATGGCGACCGCGGACTAATCTGGAGGAGCTCTGTATGACACTAAGCCATCACAGAAACACACAAACAAGCTACAGCCGCACATAGGAAGCTACAACTGACTCACACACATACACACACACAAAAAAAAAAAAGGGCCGATCGGCTCTTAAGTTCACCACACTGTCAACACGTGGAAAAAGGTGGAAAACTCACCATTTGGAGGTCGGTCAGCGCGAAACCAACAGCGGATGTGCGAGATGGTGACACAAAGCGAGTGCTTTTCTCGGTTTGTGGAGGCAGATCTGCACAATCCCAGCTGCAGCAGCACTAGTAGGCCAAGGCACAGCTCTCATTCTCAGCTCATCAAAGCGGCCCTTTTAAAACTGTCACCTTAAATACGAAACAACAACAAAAGCTCCATTACTCTACACTATCTCACTGCGTGTCCCCTAACAGCCACAGCAGCTTATTTACTACATGATTTGTGCCTGCTGTCGATGTGCCCTCGGTTATGTTAAAACAAGCCCAGACTGACTGTGTTGGTGAGCAGCAACCAATCGGCACTGCTACCCAACCCCCCGTCTGCAGAGGGCCGTGACACTCACCCTCCACATGCACGCACCCACACTTGCAGGCACGCACGCAGACATGCGTTCAGGCGCACGCGCGTGGACATCCAGGTGAAGTTTGTTGCGATCGCATCGATATAAAACAGGAATAATGACACAAGGGCGCATTTTGGGAACAGGCGAGGTTTTTGCGCATACGCGCCACTGTGTGCACACAAAGAATAAGGCCTGAGTTTTGTTTTGTCATCTACAGAGAGGGGGGAGAGATCGGGTAAATAAAAGGCTGAGGGTGTAACCACACGGCCTCTCCGGTCAAACCTAACTCGATGCGCCATGTTGCCTCTGACATGAGGAAACAGGCCGCTAGGCGCTCAAGAAAATAAGATGAAGGCAGCGAGTCGATGGAGCGACGATTATCCAGAAGATGTTTTAAAAATTATTATTATAAAGCAACAGCCACCGTTGTGTCAGTCAGCGCGCGCTCACACAAACCATCCTCCTTTATTAAACTACTTATAAACGCGCAAGTGGGAAATTACGCGCGGTGCTTTCGTTTTACTGGGTCATCCATAATGGTTCAGACAAAGACATCCAGCTGAACAGAACACAGAGACTTTATAGCACTGGCTTAAGTGCTCTGATATATGTGGTTTGTTTCTAAAACATTGTAAACAACTGCGTGGAAAGACTAGATAAGACGTGTTTACACTAAAACACGACCCTGTTATTCTTTTAATCTTTCTGGCACACATCTTTAAAAGAGTACACAAGATAAAGGTAGCATGATAGACATAGGTGTTGAATTGGTTTATTTTTACAAGGTGAATATTATTATCTGGAGACACGAGCCCTTTTGTGTCTGCAAGGAAGAACTACTTGTTTCCAGCTGAACAGGAAATTGTAAAAAGGACTTTTATTCTGGTTTCACAGACAGCTCATTAGCATTACACAATCCACAACAGGTACAGATTTCTGCTTTATGAAGTCATGGTTATAATGTAGTAATCAGTATAATAACAGATACATGTGGGTGCTTATCGAGGGTTAAAACAAGCTGTTACAATACGTGAACAAAGCTATATTTACATGTTTTGGTTATAACAAGTACTGAGCTGAAAAGAAGAGAGTTTTACAAGCTCAAGGAAATAAAAACGTCAAATGGTGTTGGATTATATGACAGAAAAACCCATATTTGACACAAAAGACAATAACATTTATATACTGATGTGCAGGAAAAAGTTGGTTAACGGTTTATCAAATATTTTTTTAAATAGTCACAAGATTGCAGCTGTGGCTTAGTGAAAAGATAAAAAGGAACACATATATATACATTTTTTGCCTATAGTGATGGTTTTGTGCGGTTTATATACATGCATGTGTGGCAAATGACATCCTGTTAATGCTTTAATCTCTTATGAAGGAACGTTTTGTCAAAGACTGTACACTGAAAACTACTGAAATAGAAAAACGGTTATGTCTGCCAGCATTTACCATTCTTTTTCTGAGGCATCTTTATGGTCATGCAACCACAGCTGCTGAACTATTCGTTGGTTTCATCCACTTTGCTACTAGACTCACAGAGATTTGTTTTCTCCATCGTGGTGTACGGGAAAGTCGGGACGTCACAGGTTGTGAAGTCCAGTTTCTTGGGAATGCTGCAGTTGCTAAAGTCAAAGGTTTTGGCACTGTCACAACCAAACTCTAGTTTCTTGAGACGAGCCAAGCTCTTGATGCTACCAGGGGGTCTACCAGGGCTTACTTTATATCCTGCTGCCTTGGTGGTCCCCAGGGGTCTTCCTGGGCTGGTTTTAAACCCAGCTGCTCTGGTTGTCCCAGGTGGGCGTCCAGTACTTGTACGATACCCAGCTGACTTAGTGGTCCCCGATGGCCTTCCTCTCCGCCCTGATTTCACAATATTCTTCTTTTTCTTAGAGCCATCAGACCCCAGAGCCTCACTGGCCCTTATTCTCATGGTCTGTGGCTGGAAGTCACTCTGGGTGCCTTGCAATTGGCATGCCATGGCTTTGTGCACTCCTGGTGGGAAAGGGGCAAGGCCAGCAAGGGACAGCTGCAAACCAGGGGTAGATGGAGAGTCGTAGAATTTGTTGGATTGTGTGCTACATAAATCAAAGTGGCTGGCTGGATGACAGTCCTCTGCCAGTGCACTCATACAGTAGTCACCGCTGTTGCTGCTGCTCACTTGATGCATCATTTTCTGTTGGGGTGCAGAAAATATAAGTATTTACGAGGAATACCAAGTGTATGGTGACAAACACAGTCCCAAAGCGAGTATTGCATTAGCTTACTTTTGATGGAGCAAAGAGGCCTTTTAGCGTTGCCCCAATCAGCCTAAGCTCCGACAAGAATCAGTGGGTTTTAATTTTTCCTTTTCAAAAAGCACGACATGCACAAAAACACATCTGTATAAAACAATTAACTGTTACAAGACTGTTAAAAATGATCTGGTCGTACCTCATTTGTTGTTGATTATTGGGCCGGAAAGGGTTAATTTCCATTCGTAAACGGTTCCCCTTCTCTGACAGCCACATCTTCATAAAGGCGTTTAAGCAAAACTGCGTCCTGCACTTTCAGACTATTGTCTGAAAGCAGCACGGGGGATTTCTACAGTTAATCCTTTACGAGGAGGTTTAGAAGAGTGGCAGCCATTTTCGCCCGGAAAAAAAATTAATACAAAAAAAGAGAAAGAAAAAAAAAGCGACAGCAGAGGGCGCATGCGCAACACAGCTTCCAGGAAACGTAGATCACTGTACTGCAGCGTTTTGGATCAGGGTGGGCAGAAAGGGTTCATAGTTTCCCTGCTACAACACACCTGACACAAATATAACGGTAATCACAACATTTATGGTAATTTATTTATATATATTATATATAATTATTATATAATTATATATATTATATATAATTATATATATTATTATAATATATAATAATATTATATAAATTATATATATTATATATAATTTATTTATATAATGTAAATCTTAGACAGAAAAAAGTAGAGATAATATTCAAGCAAACACTTTAATACTGCCACAATATCACTTAGTAATGATGTGCTTGGATTTGTGCTTTATTATTGGTCTTTATGAGAAAATATTTTAAACTGGAATCAAGACAAAGTATCTGGTTGTTTGTGTGTTTTTATTAACATTTATATGAACTTAAGCACAGACACTGGTATTATCTGGATTTATGGAGCAACCGCAGTGCTAGGACAAGTAGCAATTTACATTTATCAGCATCTCCTCTGATGGTCGCTTTTTGAAATATTTAGTCCACAGGACTTAAGTCTCCCTGATGAGCTGAGTCAGCTTCTGGATCTTTGTTTTGGTGGACATATCCACATACTTGTCTCCGATACTGACGACCATGCCACCCAGGATTGAAGCGTCCGACTGCAAGAAGAAAATGAGTCAGAATAGATTAGTCACAAATATATTATTAGTAAATTAATGAACTGGCACCAAACTGGTTTTAAATTGTGTTAAGGAGAATCGATCTGATCAGTTTGTATGTGTCTGGGCCATCCCATTGAACTGTACCTTTATTTCAAGCTTGATGGTTTCACCCTTTTTAAGAAAGCCATTCAGTGCCACTTTCAACTCAGCAAGATTTGCCTCATTCAAGGGCTGAAATGGATAAGAGCATCATTAGTGATTGCAGTATTTTCTACTATAGATGCAACTTCTTAAATGATTATTTAGCTAATCCATTCAGTAAGTGGATATTTGAATTGTTTAATAATTATCTTGCATATTCCTTCAGTTTATACCTGAGCTGTAGTAACAGAGCAGAGGACCTCTCCACGGTGTGCGCTCATCATCTTCCCAAAAGCACCAATAACATCACCAGTTAGAGTGAGACGACCATTATCAGCCAAAACATCTGATGGAAAAAACAAAACAAATCAAAACAATATATTTAAACTATATTTAACACTTTAATGTTTCGTTGAATCAAATAGACAGTTTAGAGAGATGACAAGTGTATACTGCTTTTTTTTAAACTGGTAATACATTATAAGTTACAAATACTTGTGATTGATTTAGGTTTTACTGGCTAAATGGGGATACGGTAGTGATGCTGGTGGGAAAATGCAATGGAGAGTTTTGTAGAGAAGATACATTTCAACTTCAAAATGTAAACAAAATAAATAAAAGGAAAAATGCACCCGTACGTCATACGTGTCACTACTGGGTCATCAATGAGTTGAAGCTAAAGAAAAAACATTGTACAATAAATAGTTTCTTAGTTGCAATGCACAAAGTGGTGGGCAACACAAGGGTTTGAGCTACCATTATCGAAAATATAACTCCATTAGGCACAATTATTCAAATAGATATGTGAATGAAGTAAACCAAACGTAGACACAGAGATGCATTACATTTTAAACAATCCATTTTAGAAGTAAGATTTCCACATTCAACAATCCAATGAGCATGAACAATTATTAGCTCAGTTTACACAAAAGCTTACTTTCACTTGTTTCCACTTTAAAAATTTACCTTATTTCTCAAAAAATGTAGTGGTTCATAAGCCTAAGAAATGCTAATGAGGGATTGTAGTTATTTTATTTATTCCACATCCACATGATATATATGAACACTGCACACAAAATAAAATGAATATTTCTATGGTTTACTCAGAAATTAAAATAACATTCAGCAACATAGCATCAATAAGGGAATTGAATTGAATTTAGATAACACTCACTGATGAGGTTAACGGTAATGGATGAAAGTTTGGCCTTCGTAAGAGCATCGGTGAAGGTCTTTTGCTTGATGCTGCGCTTCACATGAGGGTTCATTACAATACTTGACAGCTTGGGGTCCTTGATCAGGGTCTAAACAAGATGGCAAAAAGAGTGATCAAATGTTAAGGAAAATACTATTTTAAATTTTCAGTGAACTTAGTAACTAAAATTTAACGTTTTATTTAAATAAACCAAAGACTCACAGAAAGTTTCCCCAGCTCCTGCTCCACTTGGTCCAGTTTGTTCTGCTTACTGGCAGCTGAGAACAGAGCAGTGGCATAACGGCCCTCCACTCCATAAACCTGTATGGGAGGCTAAAAGGATATGAATAAAATTGAGTAAACATTTCTTAGGATAGAAATAGATACCCTGCAGAGTTTGACGTTTTTTACCTTAACCAGTTTTGCTGCAGGTCTGATCACAGACGTGCTGAACTGGCGGGCCTATGAAATAAAATTATGTTGAGGAAAAAACATCCAACATGAGATAAAAGCTTCAGCTGATGAACTGTTGACGCGCTTGGTATCTTCTATGCTAGAAGCTACTAAGCTAACAAGTTAGCAGTCATTCAAGTGCAATGCCTCGTGTGCATTAGTTAGACGTTTACAGTAACCCTTTAATCACACGTACAATACAATGATTAAAACAAGTTCTTACGCTTTAAAAAATTTCGACGTTGACAGGAATTAAAGTATTTAAATAACCAAAATAATCCGAATGTCTTACCTGCTGTCCTAGCATGAATGCTGCCATTTTCTCCTACAGCGTCCAGAGTAGAACAACCAACTACGCATGCGCTGTTGACGGGACACCCTTACTGTGGGTAATGTAGTTTTTTTTGTAGGCTACTGACCAATTTCATCCAGGAGGGGGCGGTTAGGAAGGACAGTGAGCAATTCAACTTTTAAATCATCAATATTCAGAAACCTAAATCCAACCCAGAAGCAACATCTTTATCTTCAGAAAATCGCCAATTACATAAAATCTCTCACCATTTTCTTTTTAAGCGTCATTGATATGCCCGCTCTGGATACGGTGACGTCACGTAGCGTTGATCATCTTATCAGCCCCCCTTTGGACAAGATGAGCAAGGTTGACATACTTTCATAGTCCTAAGGATGCAAATGGATAACTGTATGACTATATCGCATAAGTAAGTACATTATCCTTGTGTTATGTGAACGGAGGACGTTTGTCGCCAATAAATTACAGCACCCTGCGAATGATTAGAGAGCTTGCTAACGTTACGTAGCCCAGGAAAAAGGACATTTTACAGCTGGTGGGCTCACTGGCTCGTTGCGATTAAAGCATGGACGACAAGTCATTCACCAAGGAGTTGGACGGATGGATTGAACAACTGAATGAGTGCAAACAGCTATCGGAGAATCAGGTCAAAGTCCTATGTGAAAAGGTAAGGTTTGCGCATACAGAGGCTACCAAAAGCACATTAGCAAACTGTTAGCTGCTCCTAAATATCCAGGATTCGTTAAACCATATTTTGAAGAACAGTATTTATAGCATATTACATTGCTGTGCAGAAAAGCATTTACAGCTGCTGCGTGCAGTTCATGTAGAGGGAAACATGGAGGAGGATGTCTGCATTTTCTCCTGCTACGCCCACTGATGCTACCTTTTCAGCGCACTCTTGCAGGACTACGACAAACTGAAATAATCTGCATGCTGCATGATCTGAAAATGACTTGTGGTAATTGTTTTGTTAAAATGAGGCTTGTTTTTCACATCCTTTGCCCTCACAAAGCCTCCTTACCGCAGTGTGTTGTGTTTACCTGCTTATACTTACATCCACCTCTTTTTTTTCTTTTCATTTTTTATTTTTACTGACTCCTTTTAAAGGCCAAGGAGATCTTGACAAAAGAATCAAATGTACAGGAAGTGAGATGTCCAGTAACTGTCTGTGGAGATGTCCATGGGCAGTTTCATGACCTTATGGAGCTCTTTAAAATCGGAGGGAAGTCTCCAGACACCAACTATCTCTTTATGGGAGACTATGTTGACAGAGGTTATTATTCTGTGGAAACGGTGACACTCCTGGTTTCTCTCAAGGTAAAAAAACTAAAACAATCTAATGCATCTTTGTGTCTTTTGAATGTGACCATTCATATTATTGTGTAATGCCTTTAAATGCATAATTTTTGTTACTTTTGCAGGTCAGGTTTCGCGAACGGATCACCATTCTCAGAGGGAACCATGAGAGCAGACAGATCACACAGGTGTATGGTTTTTATGACGAGTGCCTAAGGAAGTACGGAAATGCCAACGTTTGGAAGTACTTCACAGACCTTTTTGATTATCTGCCTCTTACCGCGCTAGTAGATAACCAGGTATGTGTTTCTCCATGTATTGCAACACAAATTAGGATTCAGTTTTTCTTTTTATTTATTTCTTCTCTCATTTCTGTAGATTTTCTGCCTCCATGGAGGTTTGTCACCTTCAATAGACACGCTGGAACACATTCGAGCGCTGGATCGCTTGCAGGAGGTTCCTCATGAGGTGCATGGTCTTTATAAATTATACCGTTACCAGGTTTAGTTCTAGTTTAGGTTTTTCCCTTATATAACTTAATTAACAGGGGACAGAGAACCTACACTGACATTTTAAATAAGATTGTTTTAAAGTATTTATTGAATGTTAAGCAAGCTGAATTTGAATTATAATCATTTTAATGCTTTACATTGCATTTTAATGTTCTGTCTATTTTTAGGGTCCAATGTGTGACTTGTTGTGGTCAGATCCAGACGACCGTGGTGGCTGGGGGATCTCTCCCCGTGGTGCAGGGTACACATTTGGGCAGGACATATCGGAGACTTTTAATCACGCGAATGGCTTAACTCTGGTTTCAAGAGCCCACCAGCTAGTGATGGAGGTAATCTGGTTGCTGACACTCTTTTTTTAACAAAGTTTCCAGATCATTTGGTTCCTTCGACTGAAAACAGAACAGTAAAAACTTCTGGTTGAACAGAGAAATTTTATATTATTTGACTTATTATCATCTTCTGCATTTTTAAAAAGATTAACATGGAACTATCCCATCATTTAGGGTTATAATTGGTGCCACGATCGCAATGTTGTGACAATCTTCAGTGCACCAAATTATTGCTACCGATGTGGAAACCAGGCAGCAATCATGGAACTTGATGACACATTAAAATACTCCTTGTAAGTAAAATGACATAAACATAAAACTACTTTTATGTTATGTTACAAATACAATTATAATGCTTAAAAAATAAAAATGAAAACCATAAGAAGTTTTGATGTGCGTGTATTCCAGCCTACAGTTTGACCCTGCGCCACGCAGAGGAGAGCCACATGTGACACGGCGTACGCCAGACTACTTCTTGTAAAGATCACTGGTGAAAATGGTAACGGGCTGCATAGATGCGGGAGATGAGAAGCATCCAGTCTGACACAAATAATGTGCCATTATCACTGTTAAATGGAAACTTTCGCACCTAGCTACGTACTACCACTGTTTCAATTTTTAACCCTGCATGCTGTTATAACTGCTAAAACATGGTTTGCTGCTCTGAGAGATGCTATAATGATACCTGCTGGTTTGTCAGGAAAAAATAGTAATTTAATGCTGATAATATAAGTGTAATTTTTGTGTTTTTTGTTGTTATGATGACCAGGGTGTTTGCAATGTAAAGTTTCTAAGCTGCGTCTTTGATTTGGCATGACCTCAGATCAAATTCTGCAGTGCATATGTGACTCTTTTCTCTTTGTAATGAAGCTCAACCATTTTTTTTGTGAAGTAAGAGGTAGAATTTGTTCTCTTTGCACTTTTGTATTTAATTTTTATCACATGGAACTGACGGATTGTGTTCTTTTTATATACACTGTTAAATAAGTAGCTACTTTTCTTTTTGTCCCTCAAGGGAGTTAATGCAACTCGTTTAAATCTGCAATACTGACACACTTCAGCTTATTTAGAATATCTCAAATGTTTTGCAGCCTCTACCATCCCAGAATAAAAAAGCTAAAATTGCCTCGTCATTCATTTCCAGAAACAGAATTGAGACGTGTAGTTCTCATTGGTGGCCGCTAGATGGCGATGATGATGCAGCGGAGCGACACTCATGCAGGAAATTAGATGATTTTGTTTATTTGTACACTTTGTACACGTTATTTGATCATGTTTTTATTTATTTAAAAAATTGGATTGATATACTTGTAGTAGTCAATCCGATTGGTTTCTCAATTTTTTTACATAACAGCATTTTTCTGTTTTTTTTGTAAAATTATGGACAAAAGACCATCATCATCTGTTCTTTCGCCATTTCATCCCAGTTTGTTGTAGATACAGTCGCGCGTGTGGAAATGATCTAAAGTTTTAACAGATATTAATGATTTACTGCCCTTGAATTAAGTTTACAGAAATGCATTGAGTGTTAACGGATGTAGCGCCTCTGATAATAAAGGCATGGTTTAAAAAAACACACACTATGTGGATCCAGGTGTTTATCTTTAACCATATTATGACACTGATGAATACAGAAAATGCAGCTAAAGCGTGCATTTAAAAAACATATTTTATAGAGTGTTAATGTTTTGCTTGTATGTAAAGGTGGGAGTTTTACTTTCTCAGCTGGTTTCCGGGTTGTGAGTGGGATGTGGCTCTGTGTGTGCTCTCTGTGCTGCTGACGCTGTTGCATGAAAAATTAGCTGGCTGCAGCTTGTCAGGGACACCTTTCTGCGGACTCCTGGAGCCCCACCGTGCAGTAAGTAACCCGTGCGTCTATCTCTAATGGATCCACAGAGGAGATCTTCTGCAGCATATCATAGATCAGAGAGCAGTAATGATTGGACACTTTGTCTACCTCAGAAAGCCTGCTGATACTAGTTGAATCTGGGGTGCACAGCTGGACAATTACCGAGACAGACAGATGTCATTCCGTATAAGCACATGAAAATGATAACAGATAGATTTGACTCGTTTAGGTGAGAATTCGGTGTTTCCTCTTTTTATTTTCCTCCAGATGTGGAAACACCTCCAGTGAGTCCAGATTTGACTGGTCTACGTCGGGTTGCACAATAAAGCACGTTTACCCTGCGACCACAGAGAAGTCTGCGTTTTTCTCCCCTAGAAAACACCAGTCTGAACCTGCCACCACGTTGCATGTGTATATATGTAAATGATGCATAATATTGTGGAGTTGTTGTAAATTCCAGGTTAATGTGTGGCCACGCAGGCTGCCGTTGATTGGTTGAGAGTGAGGGCTGAAGCAGCTCAAGGTTTATGGAGCAAAGGCCGACTTTCTCCAAAGTTCATTCCTCTCATATACCATTAATATGTGATGGGTGGTTACATTAATGCTTTTCACTGTGGATCTGGTGATAGGGAGTGCAAAGGTTGCAGTGCATTGCAACCTTTGCACAGATTGTTGCTCAGAGAAGGAGGCGTCTTGCGCCCATCTCGTGAGAAGTTTAATCAAATTTAAAGAGACAGCATGTCCTCTGCAACGTTCAACATCCATCAAAGGCATATTTCCTGCTTTTGTACGCAAAGCAGCAGCCATCTTTGGTGCAATTCTTTAGAGATTCTTACAGTTGCATGCCCATGGATAGACTTACTGCTGCACTGTGGTGTGCTCACCCCCACCACCACCACACAGTGGATTATCTGGGCCAAGGAACAAATGGTTAAAAACCAGATCAGACTGGGTTGCATGGACTCCCCCACAGAGAAGAATGAGCATGTTGCATGCACGTCTACAATAAGGATGTTTCTGATTTGTGCAGTCAGTCCAAGCTGAGCTCACATGGGTTCAGAAATTTGGAAAGAAAAGTTTGAATGAAATGCAACTGCTTACACAACAACAGGGTCCATTGTGTTTGCTGATAGAAACGGTAGAAACGAGGCGTGCAGTGGGCTTTTGTTACTTTCCATGAAATGCTATTCAGAGACAATTTGAGGGTTGGTGTGTACCCATCGCAGGGCGTTGCAATTTAGCGCTTGACAACCCTTGTGTCAGGTCACGCCATCACCATAGCAACAATGTGCTGAATTAGCAGCATGGCAGTGGAGAAAAAAAGCATTGCATTCCACGAGTCCTTCTCATCTGACTTGTGTCTTGTGCCTCCAGCATGTAAGGACTGCTGGAGGTACAGGCCACCAGATTCCCGAATGAGTATCAGTAGGAGTGAACACAATGCATGGATGGATACAACATTCCTTCTTATCTGCAGTGATTTTCTTTCTTTGGCTGTGTATTTTGTCACGCTGTGCACTGACAGCCATCTGATATGCTTATTGTATGATTTTTTTTCCCCACAGATAGACATGGCAGCAGAGCTATCAACTTCCATAAACATCAAGGAGCCCCGGTGGGACCAGAGCACATTCATAGGACGAGCCAAGCATTTCTTTACTGTCACAGATCCCAGGAATGTCCTCCTGACCAACGAACAACTAGCACATGCACACAAAATCATCACTGACTATAGGTAAGGTAACTCTTGTAACTTCACCTGTAACAGAATGTGACGTCGATGCTAATGTTGGCTTAATTCGTCATCTGTCTGTGCTTGCAGGAAAGGTATAGTGTCTCCAGAGCTGACAGAGGATGAACTGTGGAGAGCCAAATATGTCTTTGACTCAGCTTTCCATCCCGACACCGGAGAGAAGATGATCCTAATCGGTCGCATGTCGGCGCAGGTTCCCATGAACATGACGATCACTGGATGCATGATGACTTTTTATAAGTAAGATCTGCCTTTTAAATGGTTATTGGGTCATATTTCTCAGGAAGTATGCATCATTCTTAACTTCTTCTGTTGATTATTACAGGACGACTCCAGCAGTGTTGTTCTGGCAGTGGATCAATCAGTCCTTTAATGCAATAGTTAACTATACCAACAGGAGTGGCGATGCACCAATCACAGTCAGGTAGGAAGTTAGTGAGTTGCTGTAAGACTGGCACATACAGCACTGAGCCCTTAATCTTTTTCCTTTAATGTGACTGATTCCTCTGTTTGCAGTCAGCTTGGCACAGCTTATGTG
This sequence comes from Pseudomugil gertrudae, assembly GCA_037177535.1. Classification (NCBI taxonomy): domain Eukaryota; kingdom Metazoa; phylum Chordata; class Actinopteri; order Atheriniformes; family Pseudomugilidae; genus Pseudomugil; species Pseudomugil gertrudae. The sequence continues at coordinate 20,608,747 of JBAMHV010000007.1, forward strand.
TCAGCCACGACAGGGGCAGTCGCCACCGCTCTAGGATTAAATGCACTAACGAAGGTATCACTTCATCTAATCCTATTCTGCATCTCATTTGAATGTATTCACCTTAGACCAGGAGTGCCAATCTCCAGTCCTCGAGGGCCACAATCCTGCAGGTTTTCCTTCTGGTCCAACTCAAGTTAATCAGTCATTGTGCTGAACTTCATTGTGTTCTTTTAATGGAAGCTACAGGTTGGAACATGGATGCATCAAAACTCTTCAGGACTATGGTCCTCGAGGACCGACTTCAGGCACCCCTGCCTTAGACTCTGATGTGATAACATGTAGTTGGGAGCCGGTTTGTCATAGAGGAGCCGTGTTATTTGTAGGGTCCTGTTCAGTTTTTAACATGTCGTTTTTTTAAACTTTGTGTTAAACATCCTCTTAAGGTAGGAAAAAATGATGAATCTAAATCTGGGAACTCAAACAAGCAGACTTCTGCCAGTCTGAAAAGTTGTAAACATGTTGTTTACACTCATTACGCTCATCCTCGTGTTTGTCTGCTTCTCCTCTTGTAGCATATTTCTCCTCTGATTGGACGATTTGTTCCGTTTGCTGCTGTAGCTGCTGCTAACTGTATCAACATCCCACTAATGAGACAAAGGTAATAAGCACATGAAACAGAATTTATTTTTAGTTTGCACACACACAATGGGCCTCTTTTACCAAGAAATTTGTTCTAAAATCCTACTTACAGACTTTTTATGGAACAAATCCTGAACAAATCCTACGAACGACTCGTACGAGCATCTGAGTGCCGGCGTGTTTGTGATGTTTTCTGCTGTTCATTGTTGCTCTGTAAGGAACTGAAGTTGCAGTAATAGTCAGATTTTTAAATAACTTGTGATGAATTACATTTTATTTTAAAATAAATAGCAATAAATAGCATTTTGAAGATCACATCCTAATACAATAATTCTCTCAGGGGGACATGTAACTGTTTATCATCCATTTTATTAATTCAAGAACTAGTCGAGACAGATTGCTGGGCTTCCTGTCGGTTCGGTAGACTGCACACGGACCCGGTCGGTTCTGTGATAAGTCCTGTCAGACTCACCCAGAGGATTCATTATATGCAGCAATCCCTGCATCTTAAATGATGCCATAGCAAGTGGAAATTTGTAGAAGGTACAGTGAGCTATGCGATCCTTTATTTTATGGTTTGAGACCATATTTGAGACCAGACTGCAGGCTACTGTTCAGTTCAGCAGGAATTAATGACTAGTTTAAACATAAAGCCTATTTTTATATTATTTGAAGCTCATCATGTGGTTATTTATAACTAATTTAACAGGTAAAAATGAAGAAAATCAGGCTTCAGTGCAGATCATGTTTATTTCTCCTCATCAGTCTCACTGATGACTGTGTTTCAAGCAGAGGCAGCTGGTTTGTCCTTTCAACAGACTGGTATTCACCAGTCTATGAAGAAAGAGAAACAATCTATGCTCACGAATCTGATGGAGGGTTTTTATAAAAGACTTCTTCAGAACAAATGTAGGAAGATGTTGGTTAATAACTTGAAAGTCACACGTTTTGTGTCTTATCTGCATATTTTTGTGTTATTTTACGGTCGTGCTTGATTATATATGTTTGAAAAAGTTTCTGTAATTACATAAAAGCATGAAGGGAGCTCTGTAAGACATGTTCAGATATTGTATCTGTATTGTATAAATGATTACAAGGACATTCATGTGCAAAGCAAACCCAAACCATGATGCCACCATGTTTCTCAGATAGGTGTCAGAATGTTTTCCCCCTTTTTACCCTAAACAAATCTCCTAATGCTTTATTTTAATCTCACCTGTTCACAAAACATTTCCTATGCGGCTCTGGTGTATCCACATTGTCTGTGGCACGCTGCAGTCTGACACAATGTCCTCTTTGGAGAGCAGCGTCTTTTTCTTGTAGCTCAAGGATGCAAACCTTTACCTCTAAGAGCAATCTGTTGCTTCATTGTGAATTTACTGATTATTAATCTCTGACTGTAGATTGGTGGGGTCTAAACTGGTTCGTAATGCAGAAAAAGTATCAACAACCTCTATTTTTGTTTTCTAAGATCCTCAGAAACCTCCTTTAATGGTGTCTTGATACCAACATCTTGTAAAAGATGTTTATTCTCGGTTCACCAAATCACACAATGTCCTTTATATGTCCTTTATGTCTGCATTCACAGTTTATTTTGAAAAAGTTACGCATCTTTTTTACATTCAGTGAAAATTAATGAATTATTTTTCTCCCCCTCACTTGATACGTTATATAGATTCCCGGCCACTGACTAAACCTGACCTTTGCTTCAAGTCCCCAACTGTTACATTTTAGCTTGAAACTGTATAATGACCATTCAGCCTATTCTTATACGCATTTATCATTGTCTTCAGAGAGCTTCAACATGGCATTCCTATAACAGATGAAAACGATAACCGGTTAGGAGAATCGACGAAAGCTGCACAGCAGGCAATCTCTCAGGTTGTGGTCTCCAGGATCCTCATGGCCTCTCCAGGAATGGGTAAACCAATCTTATGGGACTTCAGTTTTCTGTTTGCCTAACTGCTGATGTCATAGTTTTATTCACTTGTTTTTGCTTGTGCGCATTAAATCGTATTTTATGTGTCTTCTAAGCTATTCCCCCATTTTTAATGAATCATCTGGAAAAGAAGGCATTTCTGAAGGTAAGACTATGTTTAGCTTAACTGAGGATTGGGGTAAATAAGGATTTATAAATAACAGGAAGCTAAATCGGTGGGATTTTTAAAAAGAAAATCACATCAGATGCATGAAAACCGCTGACGCTGCTTTGGTTCATCACTGCTTTTGTGTCCCTCATTGGTTTTTCTACTCGTTCTTTTCAGAAGTTCCCATGGATGAGTGCACCCATTCAAGTCAGCCTGGTGGGATTCTGGTGAGTTGTCAAAGATGACCCACCTGATAAGCTCTCATGGTGGGGATACCTTTAAAATTACAGCCTTGTTTCTTACAACTGCAGTATAACATGAAAAGTGCAGCCGTTCTAATGTAAACGTGTTTAAAAGCTAATCGTTGCACTGTGTTGAAGATCTAATGTCTTGCTTTCACGGATCCCATTCTTACATCGTATGAAAACATATTCACACGTCATCCCAGTGTTTTACTGACGCATCCTCCTCCCCTCTGATCGAGCTCGGTGTGATCCTTTGAAACAATGTGCAACAAATGCTACAAAGAACATTAGCAGCACATCCTGCCAAACATCTCAAGCTTAAGTAAAGACCTGCTATTGTGCTTATGATTGTAGGATTTTTGGCCTGTAATTGTGTCTTTTAATGCCAGATCAGATGGCCTGATCTTACATGCATTTTTTCCCTGCCCTTTAGTCTGGTGTTTGCTACCCCTCTGTGCTGCGCATTGTTCCCTCAGAAGAGGTGAGTCAAATTTCTAAACTTGACCCAGAGATAACAGTAAGCCTCATCTTGCTCGGGCTGAATTAATGCAGTGTGTAGGATTCTTTTCTGCCTCAGAGGTTACATTACATGCCTACTCTGAATGTGTTTGACCCGTTAACCTCTGCATCCTCCCGATCCAGCTCTATGTCAGTCAGCCGCTTGGAGCCAGAGCTGCAGGAGAAAATCCGGGCCAGCCACCCAGAAGTGGAGAGAGTGTACTTCAACAAAGGGCTATGAGTGTGCAGCCCCTCAACAAAACTCTGGCGTAGCACAGCTACAGGCTCAGCCCTCACCTCTCTGCCAACTCTCCTCATTCAGTGTGCCAAAGTTGGTTTTTTTTTGTCTCATTTCTACCATTCAGATGGATTTCTGAGGACTCCCTCTCTCAGTTCGCCTCTTTGTAAAGAGATGTTCACGTTTGTCATTGTGATTGTTGGATTTATAAAACGTGCTGGGAAAGGTTTCTACAGCTGGTTTAACATTACTCATGACATATATATTGTGATCCTTGTTAGACTGTTTTCAGTGAACTTTTGTGGTGATTTGTTGATCATATATTGCCACAAACTCTTTGCAATTCTTTCCCATGACAGGCAGTTTATTACTTACTGGATTTAGAATCAGTTTTACCAAACCTGTGTCCACCATTTTTTTAAGATTCTACTTTTATTTCTAAGAGTAATTCAGCTTACATGAACTGAGTTCAGTTTTCCACAACAGTCACATTAAACAAGTCTCTCTACTTCTATGTATCATACAAACACTACTCAAGGAATCTGCCCTATAACATGATGTAATGATGGTGGCACTGGCAGCCATCGATGGGAAAACGTGGTGCTATTTGTCTTAATCAATCGTTCGCATATTTATTCTGCTTGTCAGACATGTTACGAACAAACCAGTCCCTACTTGAGCATCACTTGTTTTAACCAGCTCTGGCAGGTTGTTATGTAACACACAGGTAATGTTCACTCTTGCTTCTACGATGCCGAATCTCAAAGACGACGTAACTGCTGTAAATTCACTTACACTGCACAAGGTGGTACATTTTTACATCATGTAAAAGTTCAAATCATATTGATTTCAAGGTTTTAAAGCAAATTTCTAGATATGGAAGTTTTTAGGAAAAAGGCCCAAAACACTGACTGTCAGATCAGACCTTCATCAGCATTTGTGGACTTTTTTTTTAAATTTCCGTGACACATTTCAGCCTGGTGGGCATGAGGAATGTAGAAACTCCCAGCTAGAAATCTGCAGCAACAGTCTCCTGCTTCGCGTTTTATCATTTCACTGTACTTGTATGAAAAGAAGTTCTTCGATATGTGAGCACGCGATGACAGAGTTCAAGGACGGTGTGCTGATAAAGCAGCCTGATGTCACACTGTAGAAGTTAATCTTCATGACTTATCAGCTGTTTGGACACAGCTGGAGGTGTGAACGTTCTTGTTGGACTCGCACTCTTTCTGTTTTGCTAGTGCATAAACTGTGACTTCACATCAAGAGATATTAGATATTCAATTCAGTTTGGGGATGAGAATAAAAAAGATTGACTGTATGCCACAAAATCTGAAAGCAAGCAATTCATAATATGTATTTTAATGAGTTTCAATATAGTTTTAAGGACCAAATATGTAACATTATGTGCTCCATTTAATGCAAATGTTTACATTTTTTTTACAGACTTGTGAACATTGAGTTCCACTGCATCCTCTCCTCATGGTGGTGTAATTTCTGTAAGGTGTTTAATGTTTATACTGCTGTAATTTCCCCCATGTGTATTGCTGTACAAGTAACTTTTACTTTATCGTCAGTGTTCTTACAGAAAGACGAGTCGGATTAAAAAGTGGTTTGTTATTCTCGTGTTCAAGGTAACTGAATGTAGCATTTCCCAGTTCCAGGTATTAAAAGGTGTGTTAGTCTAGAAAAGCACAATATTGTAACACATCATATGCTGCATATTTTAAAAACTTGCATCTGCTGTTTCCTAGTCACAATCATTTTTATTGCATTTTTCTGAGGGAGGACAGAAAAGAAGAAATCTATTTAATATTTATCGAGAATCATTTCTTTTGTGTTCAAATTTACCTACCCAATAATGAGCACATTTACAAACTAATTAAGCTTCACTGCATCAAAAACAGATGCAAAATCAAAAGGAAGTAATTTCTTGCATTAATTTTTTAAAGGAATCATATTAAAATAAGACAAGAACTATGTATGATTGCTGTGCAGTACTCTGGGGGTGATGTAATGTTCAAACTGGATAAAATAAAGTTGAGTCTGGATACTGGTGCTGGGTTGGTCATGAGCGTAGAGCTTCAGGTTACCATCTGCTGGACAAAAGGGGACACAGCAGGGCTATGTTTATAAAAGTGTTTTATTTCAAGGCACACAATGTTCAGAACTACGGAAGATATCAAACATGGACAGCACACGCATCTGAAGCACCGTGGACGTCTTCACAAAGCATTGCACACAAACATTCAATAATCAAAACTGCAGTCAGCTGCAGAATACAATGCTTCACGCGAAAGTGGCAACACAAACTTTTTTCTTTTTAATCTGTAAAAGGTTTGAATTAGATTTTCATCCTGCCGATTCAATAAGATAAAAATAAAGGACGGTTGTCTATCTAAGTTTACTTAAATTGTCTAATGTGAATTTGTAAAACGACCTACTTCATCTAGATCTGATGCTCAGGAACCTGTTTGGCAGGTTTGGAGGGGCACAGTGTTCACCGATTTCTTAAGTGCATTAGCATTCCTACTATTTAAAAAGCTAAAGAACAAATTTGCAACACTATATAAGGATCTTAGGAACAGTAACACCATCTTACCTACTGTAACCATGACATTAATGCATTCACAGACTTATAATAAAAAATCTGCAGCAGGTAAAGTATTCAAAGCACAATGTAATCATCAATGTAACAACTTTTAAATATAAGAGTGAGTAATGTTCACATTCAACGACCAGAGGTGCAGAACACGACCTTCAGCAGATCTGTTTAAAATCATTGACCTTCGTTCACACTATAAGCACATTCGGTCTGCGATAACTTGTGTTCGGTGGCGTCTTTGGAATGTGTTGGACTTTGCTGAGGTGGCGTTTCAGATTGGCACTTGGGTAATTAACATCCACAGCTCCGTCCATCGTGTTAGCAAATATTTTTTTCTTCTTCTTACAAGGCTTAATAGATATTCAACTCTTACCGTGCTGATTAATTACACTTTTTTTTTTGGGAAAATAGAAACATTTGGATTAGATTCAAGAATTAAATGTTCACATTTCACTTCTTCGTATAGGACATAATTTTAAAAAAAAAAAGATAAATAATGACAATATAAATAGTATAGAGTATTAATTACACAACAGTGTATATATACTGGGTAAAATAAACCTCTGCAGTGGCCGCTCCTACAAGGGGCACTTCATTTTAAATGTCTTTGGATTGATGTTTGTAAAAGGAAAACCACTACAGTGGCAGAGAGGATTAAAACTCTGCTTTCTTGGTGCGGACACCTGCTTCAAATCTCTGAGGAGGCTTCATGTTGCCGAACAGAGCATCAACGGGTTTGTTAAAAGGTGTCCCTGGAGGCAGTCACCTCAACAGAGAACAGTAAGCAGCTGAAATGCATGTGATCATTTGGCTGAGCTAAGAGAGAACAACAGGCATATATAAGCTTTCTTCAAGTAAATGGCGCTGCCCTGGGGCACCTGCACCAGATGGATGGGGCATTACTCAATGTAACCCTTTTATCTCAGCTTGGTCCAGCCTTGAATAAATGCTGTTACTGTCTAAGAATACAAAAGTCTCTGCCGGAAACCTGAGCCTCACGCTCAACACAGCTCCTCCTCGCACCGGGCCTCCCCCACCAGTAGTGAATGTTTGTCAGGCTCACTGAGCACTAAGCTGTTAAGCGAGTGCTTGTCAGACCGCAAGGAGTTGATGGAGGCTCGGCTGTAGTTGACGATGCGATCCAGCAAGCTTAGTTTGGGGGAGGGACGACGCATTTCACCCATCCCAATGTGAACGCTGACATCGGACAGGCTGCCCTGCTTCCTGTTATTACCAAGTCTAGCCTCCAACTTCTCAGCACTGGGCTTCGTGTAACTACAAAACACAAACGAGGAGAACGTAAAGAACAGCAAATACAGGGTCACAAAACACCAACAAGTACGGGAAATATTTCATTACCATTTTAGTAACAGAGAGGACAGAACCACAGAGACAGAAGAGAGTGCCATCGCGGCAGATCCCATCCACGGCTGCAGCACCAGACCGATGGGGAGGAATACACCTGTGGGGGAAAAATAATGATAGCATAAACGGTTGACAGTCTGGGATGTTTTAATAATTAAAACTTAATATATATCTCACTGTACCCACCGGCAGCAATGGGGATTCCAACCAGATTGTAGATTAGAGCGAAAACAAAGTTGATCCTGATCCTCCTGACGGTCTTTTTAGAGAGATCAATACTACCAACTACATCCAACAGGTCGTTCTGCACAGTCAACAGAAAAGCAATGCCTGATTACTTAAGTGAAAATTAATCTTAGTGACATTCCAAGTATGTTCTCGCTTGCAAAATAACAAGGAAGCAACCTTCAGATTTTAAGAGTTAATTATTATTGTTTGCTTCACTTTAGCTTTGTATGTGAAGGTATGGCAGCTTTTCCCATTTCTCATTTTGTACATCCTTGTTTGTCTTATCAACATAATCAAGATATTTTTGCTTTAAACCCGTTCTTTTAAACAATCATCACCTAAACTGGCGCATGGTGGAATATTTTAAGCATCTCTGTTCATGACGAGCTGTGCATTTACTTTTATTTCAGGATAGCATCATCTGTACTAGTACTAAATAGACTTATGCTCATTTCTCCTTCCAACACATTGCAGGATTTAAGGCATATTTCAAGAAGCCACTGTCAGATCGTTTCCAGGTAACCGGCAGGAGGAAAAGGGAGACGTGTTGGCACAAGACAGAGAAATAAGAGGCACAGGCTGTATTCCACTGGCTTCTCTGACTGTAGTAAACCAAGTTTGATGCTGTCCTGTTATAAAACATAAACATGGCCTTCAAATTGAAAACATTACCCTGATCAACACCACATCAGCTGCTTCTATGGCCACATCTGTCCCGGTTCCTATGGCGATGCCCACGTCAGCCATGGCCAGAGCAGGCGAGTCGTTAACGCCGTCACCCACCATGGCAACTCTCTTTCCGGACTGCTGCAGCTGCTCCACTTTGGCCACCTTGTGGGAAGGCAGCACTTCGGCAAAAACCTTCCTGATGCCCACCTGGTGGAATGATCCGGAAACAGGAAGGTTCAGAGAAAGATTTCCAAAATGGGTTTGCATTTATTTTTTTTATACTAAATAATTCAGCTTATTTAAAGTTTAAAGTAGATACTGGTGTCTTAGCTGCACTGTTATATAGAACAACACCCATTTCTTGTGAAAAGCCTCTTTATTTGATTTCGTTCAGCACTTTTCCTACCTGAGCAGCAATGGCCCGAGCTGTCTTGCTGTTGTCTCCAGTCATCAGGACAACTTCCAGACCCATACTGGTTAGAGTGTGGACTGCTAGCTCTGCCTCAGGCTTTACCGTGTCAGCTATAGCTATCATTGCACACAACACATCTGTGCACAAAAGAGCGCAGATTAACAAAGAGAACTTGGTTAACGATACTAAATTTAATGTTGAACACAGCTACCCACCGTCTACAGCTACGAGAACAGCAGTGCGTCCCCTACGTTCATGCTCTATCATGGCTTCATCAACATCTGCTCGAATTTGCAGACAATTCCTTTTCATCCATTCTCTATTGCCAATCAGGACAACATAGCTGGCTGTCTGGACTAAGCCTGTTCACAACAGACAAAACATTAAAATGTAAAGGAATCCCAGCCTCAGGACACCTGTAACCGGTTGGGACTGTTTTCTTACTTAATGGTTGTGGGTCCATGATAAGTGGATGGGAGCTGGTGGATATGCAGGTGTCACTGATTTGGATGAGGACACTGTTGCGCTGGTTGTTGTGCTCGCTGTCACTGTCAGTCTGCTTTAACAGATTCTCTGTGTTGCTGACCTGACATCGGATGCCACATCCCGGCACTGCCTGAAAATCTGTGCACGTGCCAACAGACTCTGTCCCGAGCTCCTGCAATGCAAGAAGTAACAGATTTCTACAGCTGTCAAAAATCCGTCAGCTGATTGTCATTTCAGTGTGTGTGTGGTGAGGGTGGGAGTGAATCTGATGTAGAGACCAACCTGTTTGCAGTATTTGGTGATAGCTGCTCCCAGAGGGTGTTCACTGTTGTTTTCAGCTGTACCCACAATGGCCAAAAGGCGGGAGCGAGGCATCCTGTTCCCCTCCACCACCATCTTGACTTGGACAACCTTCGGAGCACCATATGTGATAGTCCCAGTCTTGTCAAAAACCACCGACTGGACCTGGATGTGTTAGAAATAATTTTAGTATAACTTCCCTGATGTAACATTTAGAGTAGACAAGTGACTCAGGTGAGTTGGAGCTGGCAGTGATCTAAAACCTGCAGTACTGTGGCTCATAAAGACTTGCACACCCCACATGTAGACTGATTTAATCCACAACATAACACACCACAACTGTATGATCTCCACACACCTTGTGCGCCATCTCCAGGGGTTCTCCTCCCTTTATTAAGATGCCATTTTGGGCTCCAACCCCTGTACCCACCATCACAGCTGTCGGGGTTGCCAAGCCAAGAGAACAGGGGCAGGCTATGCATAACACTGTTATGGAGGCCTGGAAGGCAAATCGAATCACTGCCTCGGCTCTGGAAATGCTTTTATTATAACCCTGCACAGTGGAAACAAATAAATAATAAATAACAAATAATTTCATGTTACGATGAGGAACGTTGCAATGAGAGGAACTCACAGGGAAGTACATCTCCACAAGAGAGAAGTCCAAAAACCCAATAATGATCCAGGCGATCAGTGTGAGCAGAGAGATGCCGACAATGAATGGTACAAAGTAGCCACTGATCTTATCTGCGTATTGCTGGATGGGTGCCTTGACAAAAATGATATGCAAATAAGTGAGCTCATACAGAGTTTCTCTTCAAGCTCGTAAATACGGGTGCACATTTCAAAGCACAGGACTCACCTTTGAAGTCTGAGCCTCTTCCACGAGTTTAACGATCTGAGAGAGCGTGGTGTCCGTGCCGACGTGAGTAGCACTGACGAGCAGAGAGCCATTCTGGTTTATGGACCCTGCAATCACCGAGCTCCCGGTCTTTTTAGTCACAGGCATGGCCTCACCTGGAATCACAAAACAACAACCTGTCGTGGTACCATTTTTTATTATACACAGAACACAAAAGAAGTTGTGTTCATTTAGTTAAATTCAGTTTTAATCAAATACGACGAATTAAGAGAAAAATGCAGACATCACCTTTCTGATCCATTTACAAAATGCAGGATATTAAAGCTGATAATGGCTGTGATAATGGCATAACTTAGACCCAATGAAACTGAACACGAGGGTGCTCTTTTTTTATTTTTTCATATCAACATTAATACTGATATTCTTCCCTTAAATAAGGCCTGGTAGCTACTAGTGTGACTAACCTGTGATAAGAGACTCATCAGCCATTGAATGTCCTTCAATTACCCTCCCATCCACCGGAAACTTCCCTCCAGGGACGACTTTCACCACATCACCTCTCTGCACCAGCTCAACATCCACCTGCTCCTCACTGAAACAGGCATAAGCAGCAAATTATAACTGGTATCTTTTGGGTAAAAAGCTGTTTATACATCTTTTGTTATGCTTTGAACCTTCTGTTTTATGATGCAATATGATAAAAGGCTGAACATATAAAAGACGATCTGCACATAGAAAATAAAGTGTACCTGAGAACAGAATTATCAGGGCCGAGAGTGACCACTGTTGCCTCAGTTGCTTGTAAAGACATCAGCTTGGACAAAGCTTCAGATGTTTTGCTCTGCAAGTGCAGCACAAAATTATTTACACATCACCAACACATGCAACCAAAGTGATTTCAAACCTGAACTTAAAATGTGATGCGTCTCAGTAACAGCGTGAGCTAAACCTTAGCGATCTGTTCCAGCCAACGTCCCAGGGAGATGAAGACAAACAGCATTGGAGGCGTGTCAAAGAATGTAATCGGGTTGATTTCAGCTTTCTCTGCCATCGCCACTATCAGGACAGCACATGAGTAGCTGAAAGCTATAGTGGTGGCCAGAACAATCAGCACGTCCATGTTGGCAGACTTGTGTTTCAGTGCTTTGTAAGCTTGAATGTAAAAGTAGCGACCTCCAATAAACTAAGAGGGAAAAACAAAGATGGCAGTCACTGAGCCAAAGACATCTACATGTGAGTGAATCTTGTTAATACAAGCAATAAAAAAGTGTCACATCACATCCCTGCTATTTACCTGAACAGGCACACAAAAGATGAAGGAGAGGAGGTTCATGATGGAGAGACCCGGGAGCAGCTGTTTCTCCAGGTACATGCTGGAGTGGTATTGGTTGCGGTCCTTTTGTGTAACATTGTGATGATGAGAAACACTCATCTGGTGGTCCATAAAAATCATGTAGGTCATCATGCCCATCACAGGCACACAGAAAACCAAGCTGACAAGGAAGGATTTTTTCCACCTTAAAAGGCAAGGGAGATATACTTCAGTTAGGCTGGAATCATTTAATATGCAAATCGGTTTTATAGGGAAGGACAGCAAATGTGTGCAGACAGTAAGAATAGCATAAAGCATCAAGCTCGAATGATGCAGATATCTGACAGAACAAGGCTGTTAACACATGCTTACCAGCATGCCTTCATATTTTAATCAACAAGGCATCAATATTCATTCAGCAGCCCATGTCAGGATACATCAAAAACTAGCATCCTAGCTAAAAGTAACATCCCTTTTTTTTGTTCTGTTGCTCATAAACTTCATAGTATTGACTTGGTACAATGCAAGGTACAAATAAGAAATGTGAGGAAGCACCTGGCTTTAGATAGGCTAGAACTCAAATCAAACGGGAAAAATCCAGAATAAATTTGATGTGAAGAGTTAAAGCTCAAGGTACAGACACACACAACAGACATTGCATCAAGTTAAAACTGAAGAAGGAGCATAATGATGTAAGAAAAAGAAAGACAGGGCGGCTCACTGTCGTATCTCCTTGCTGTGGTCCAGGTGACTGGCAGTGCGGTCTCGCTTTACTAAAGATGCTTCAAATCCCAAGTTCTACAAACAACAAACTGCTGATCAAACCTCTTTGCTTTGTGAATGTAAATGATTTCTCTAAACCACTACTCTGTTATTAATATTATTTAGAGTAATGAAAGAGTATAAACAAAACACTGAGCAGTACCTCAATCAGCTTGATAATGTCTCGTGGGCCTACAATTTCCGAGTCGTACTTCACGTGTGCTTTGTTGGTTGCCAGGGCAACAGAGGCATATATAATCCCCTTTTCTTTCATAAGGTTGGACTCAATTTTGTGAACACAAGAGGCACACGTCATACCTCGGACCTGAAAGCAAATGAAGAGGAATGATGAAGTAGCTCAAGAAGAGAAACAAGCATGATTCATCGCATCTATGGAAATGTATCCGTTATACATCGTATCTGTGACTTGTTGCCTGTAGATTAATGACTTGTAAGAGAGTTTTATATTTATTAGCATGTTGTGGAAAAAAATAGCAGTGCTGCATGCATTTCGTTAACCTTACACACTGACTCACCACTAGCTCTAGATTTCCATCCGAGCCTTCGTAGTTCTCCATGACGGAGGCAGTGAAGCCCAGCTCTTTCACGCACTCCGCTATCTTCAAAGGATCGATGACTTCAGCATTATAACGAACCTCTGCTTTACTCGCCATTAGTGCTACCAGAACAGAGTAGATACCTGCACAACAGTTGGGATTGGCTGTTTAGGATCTGATAACGGCAAACAGAACAGAGTAAATTACATAATTAAAGCCAACAAACCGGGTTCGTTTTTGAGGTTTCGCTCAATGTTTGACACACAGGAAGCACAAGTCATTCCTCCAATCTGAATATAGCATTTAGAGTGCGAGTCTCCTTGGGGGGTTTCATTCCAAGAGTCAGCGTCTAAATCCTTCCCTTGGATGGGTGCTGTACTTGGAGATTTCGATGAAATGGGATCTTGCGCAGGCAGCAGAGAATTGGTTTCTGTTCATAGAAGATATGGGTTACTTGCAGGATGTCGAGTTACAGACACCTTACGGTTAAAATACTTGACATGGCTGTGCTGAGGCAACAAACTGGTTATGATAAAATCTATCTGAAAATTAAACGATAAAATACAATAACCTACAATCAACTCGACACATAATCTCTCCTCTTACCAGGCAGGAATGCATCAAAGCCCATGTCATCTATGGCCTCCTTCAGCTCCTCGGGTGTGGTAAGGAGAGGATCATATTCAAAGACACCCTGATGATCACCCAGAGACACTCGTGCCGACATCACTCCTTTCCTTTGGGAGATCATACCTTCAATGGACTGCACACAGGAGTTGCATGTCATGCCTTCAATGTGAATATTAACTAGAGATGCCAGAGGCTGAGTAAAACAAGGCAGCAAAGCAGCGGTTTTGGGCTGGGTTGTCTTTGCACGCTGTGATGGTGATACACCAGGTACAGGTGATGTGGATACAGGACGGACAGAGCAAGAGGAATCCCGCGGTTCAGTCTTAAAGCTCCCTGGAGGCAAAGCTTCAATGGCCTGTTGCAGCTGAGGTACTGTAATCTTTACAGGATCGTAGCAGATAGAGGCCTTCTCCATCTCCAAAGATACTTCTACAGAGGAAACACCAGGCAGCTGTGCGATGTTATCTTGAATGTTCACTACGCAGGAACGGCAGTGCATGCCTTTTACCCTTAGTGTGACAAGCGTAGTGTCTATGAAGATTTCTGCCTCCTCGGATGTCTCGTCCGATGACGAAGACACTGCTGCTTTTTGAGATACAACAAAACGTTCAATCTCTCTGGATGACAACTGCAGGGGGCGGGGCTTGGACTTTACAAACGCCGTGAACCCCGCGAGAGCAATCTGATCGATGATGGTCTGGACAGCGATGAGGTAAGGAGAGTAGACAAGTGTAGCCTCTTTAGATTCTAAAACAACTATGGAAAGGAAAAAGGAAATCAAAACACAGCAAAGTATAGCTAATTCACAACAATAAGACTCAAACAATTGTTGCTTATGTCCACAGGAGGGCAGGTGAACATAAAAGAGTCATAACCCCTAGCATTCAGTGTATTTATATCGTGTATGTATTATATCTACATTGTGTTAAACTTGGGTTGGATCAAGAACTATAGAAAATGAATGTATAAACTAAATCAAGAGATTATTTTTAGATGGTGCCATGGAGTTTTATGGTCACTACATTGCATCTAAAAAACACTGGGAATAAAAACCAGTTGTACACACTGCCACTTTGAAACCCAATGACACCTTTTATACAGCAAGCATAATCCTGAAAGTCTATGCGTCACTCCTCACACCAGTGAGAGGATTTCATGAGTCACTCTCAGAGGTGAACCCTCGCAGCCCAAATGATGTGCAATGACATGATAGCAGTAAACTTTAAGACGTGCAGTGCAGCAGCTGTGTTACAACATTTCTTATAGATCATATAGTGCAGTTATATTTGACTACAAACTTGCAAACAGGTCAAGTACATCACCTTTGATCTTTTCAATCCCGTTCAGTTTTCCTATCTTCCCTTCAATAGTGGTTGTGCAAGAGTGGCAAGTCATTCCTTGGATTTGTAACTTCAGAAGTGCTACCCCCCCTCCCACAGTGTCAGAAGGAGACAAATGTAAGCCTTTTTGCACGGGACTGCTGGGAGTTTGGATTTCCAGTGGCGTTACACTCTCCACTACCTCGCTGAATTGCTGCGTGGAAGTCAGAGATGGAACAAATGTTACAGTGAAACCCATCTGTGGTAGGTTCTCTCGGACATCCAGCACTCCCCGAATTTGCAACAGCTTCTCCAAAGCTTCTTGTTGGGCTGCAGGTGTCAGACCAGAGGTGGGGATGAGCTGGGCATCTGTTAACACTGGTGTGGCCGTGCTGCTGTCTGGCACACTGGATTCAAAGCCCATGTCCTCGATGGCCTCTGACAAAGACTCTGGGCTCTGTTGATTGTGGTCAAATATGACTGTAGCATTCTTACCCTCCAAAGACACCTACAAAATAAGAGCCAAGTTAAACATTTAAACAAAAACTTAAGTCGAGTTAAATTAATCAGAAATTGATATCAACATTTAAGTGGAATCGTTGATTCTAGTAATGACTAAGCAATCAACCACATTAAAAAAACTCCCCATAGTGGCGTTACCAAACATATTATTAGAATTATGTTCTCTTATATACAACCCCTAGCTCATATTTATTCAAATGAATTATTTTACTGGCTTACAGCACATCTGTCTCATAGTCTTGGTAAGCTTTTAGCATGTTCTGTCAGCATGATGACCTCTGCTTTCCCTCTTGAGCAAGAATGAAACATGTGACACACTGAAGGCATCACCTGACTTTGCCATAAATAAAAAAAGCACACACACACACAATGGAGAAGTTAAGTAGTGAGAAAGCTTGTAGCTGCCTATGGGATGAACTTTTCCTTTTCTTTTATTTATTTGCAGGAAAAGAAGGAGACATTAAGCGGTCCACTAAGAAAAAAGAACAAAACCACTCACTCATTACATATCATTTCTACATAGATTGACTAAATGACCCAGACAGTAAATTCTTTTAAGATGTATTTCCTGTAGGTGGAGCGAATATATATCGACCTGCTGTCACAGTCTTGCAAAGGGCAGAACACTATTTGGAGCAAACTATTACATTAACTTCTCATTTAGCCTCAGCCTAAGGGGTAAACAGACAATAAGCTAAACAGCAGACCACTACTGCTGCAATTAAAGTGTCTCTCATGGCTACAATGATGTAACTGAACAGTAATTCACAATAGCTAGGCCTGAGGGAGTAAGAATCCAAGATCAATCACACTTTACGATTGGCGGGAACCTTTAGTTAATATAACAATATAATAAACATCTGCAGTCACAACAAAATTTGAAATTCACTATTTTAAAGATAACTTTAAGGCATCAAAATGGTAAAATAGAACAAAGGTTGTACAACAGTGAATATAAATGATATGTTTGGCTATATTTACCTTAATATGAATCACTCCATGTAGAGACCCAATCCGCTGCTCTATGGACTGGACACAGGAGCCACATGTCATACCCTCCACTTTGAGGGAAACTGAACACAGACTGATCGTCATGGCTGCTTTCCTAAAAGCACAAAGGGAAAACATTTATCCAACTTTATCACAATAACATGGGAAAGACAACAAAATAAAACCAGAAAAGTATTCAGAGTTAATAAAGTTATATGCACAAGAGCTGAACAGCCCTATGTCGCAATGGTAAAGAGTCCTTTAAAACATTCCCGAATCCAGGCGGTGATCCGGATCACCTCCAAATTTTAATCACCTGTTCCTTGTCCCAGATCGGACATTTTACTGAAAATCTGTCCATAACTTTTTGAGTTGTGTTGCAAACAGACAAACCAATGCTGGCAAAAACACAACCTCCTTGGTGGAGGTAATAATGAATGTTGGAAAACAAGGCAAGTGTTCACTTAACTGTGAATAAGATGTAAACAAACAAAAATAAACAGCATAGCCAAATGTATAGCCATTTCTATTACAATGTTTAAAATGATGAATAACAATTTATGCAACTTTTACAGCAATTTAAAGGATTTTTCTTCTTCTCTGTTCTTTCTTTCAACAAATAAATTTAGTTATCTGATCCTTAATATCAACATTAAATATTCAAATGGAATATTTTGATTAAAAACCTTTATTGTAACGATGCACAAAAAACATTATTCTTAGTAATTAATAATGGCTGGGTGCCAATGTTATCTGCCACCACTCTTCACACCTTTGCAGAGCAGGTTTTTAGTATTAGTCATATAAAAAGAAGTTATCTAGTTTTAACTGGAGCAAAACAAAACAGTCCTTCTGGTTAAACATCTTAATGATCTGCTCACATCTGAACAGACTGACATGACTGAAACTTTGGGATAAATAAAACCAGAAAGACCCAGGTGAAGGTGAAACATTCACATTAAACAGACTAAAGTAGTTCACTGACTTAAGATGAAACTGCAAAACTGACTAAACATGTTTGTTTGAGTTGAGGACAAGTCGTGTAATTTCTGTGTTTAGCTAAAACCTTTAAAGGTTAATATTTGTTGCTTATAATTAAGTTATTAAATTGTTTAAACTAATGTATTTCATACTGATGACAGAAAGCTGTCATCTTATAAGGCTCATTTAGTTCTACAATTTTTTATCACTTATCACAAAAGACTAAATTTTGTTTAATTATTCCTAACTTAACAAAAAGAAGAATTAATGTCAGGATATTTCCATCAAATATCAGCCACTCCTCGCAAATGATAAAATAAACAAACAAAACATGCGTATAAAGAGCCGACTTTTTGCTGTGCTGTTTTAGTTTACTTCACCAGAGCAAACAAGCCGCCTGTTAAATAAAATATTATATAACATTTTACTTAAAATGCTAAAACTTACCTGACTTGTGAAATTGAAGCAACGCGTTAGCTGGCTTGTTGTGAGACTGCGTGGCTAACGTAAGCTAGCAAGGTAGTTCACATCATTTAATTACATTGCTCCATGTTACACTCGATCGGGTGGACAAGTTGGGACATTGTCCCAAGTGTGTATGAAACTAACAACTCTTCAAAAACGATTTTTCTCCTCTTGCTTTAATACAAATGCCGTTTTTGTTTCTTTTTGCCAAGCTGACGTGACTGGCGACAGCACTCCTGTGCGTCAGTGCCAAGGGGCGGAGCCGCAGCTGCGAAACTGAAATCATCATGGTAAGTTTTACCCGCAATTTACCTTAAAGGCACATATTGTTAACTATACTCTATACAAACTATTTTTAGACACTTTATATAACAAATTAGGCATATTTTTGTTACAATAATATTTACAATAGCGGATTTGCCTATTCTTTCTGAAGGGTATAGAGTACTTGAATGTGTGTGCCTGCCAGACGAAGCCCAGGGGTTTAAAATATTATAGCATCGTTTTTAAACACCAAACACTCATGGACCTTTTTGTGTCTGTCTTTACCTTTAAACATGTAAAATATACCTTACATAACCCTTGTTCAGTGGCCGGTGTTTCCCTTAATTATAATCACAATGTGTAAGAAAGTCTCATGTTGAATTGTTTTACTAAAAGGTATTATTCAACTTAGGCAGTATAGGTTTTACAGTGCTGTGAATCTATACTGTTTCAGTGTTTATAGCTTTAAAAAAGCCAATACTGACCCACGCCCTTTTCAGGAACAATTCAGAAAGGAGAACAGTGGGAATACATGTGATGTGTGACTACCACATGCAGGATCACATTAACTACATTTTTATTACTAGGTTTATGATGTAAAACATAAATGCTAGTGGTATAATACTGTCTCATTCGTCAACTTTTATTATCACTGGTGGGACTCCATCAAAGTACACAATAAATGGTTAAAATGGTTAAAAATACTTATCATATGTAAGTCGCTTTGGATAAAGGTGTCTGCTAAATGACAAAAAAAATACTCGAATACAAACGTAATCAAGCCCTTAAGAAATCACATTAAAAGTTTTTTTTCCTCCTTTACAGTTTCAGTAATGAATCGATGATAACTGCTACGTGTTCTTTATAACCCCACCTTATAAAAAAGAAATGTAAACAATATGATGTGTAATAGTTTAGTATAACAACAATTTGACGTCGCACCAAGACTGAAAAAAAGAAAAGTCATGAAAACATATCATGATCAAAAGCTATTAAGTTTGTGTTAAGCCCCAGATCTTGTAACTTCCTTTATTGTGACTAAAAGACTGGAAATGCATGAAGCCCCCTTATATCTACTGTATATGCATCAAGTGAAGCAGATGATCTGATAGCAGCAGTTAAATTCATAAATACATAACCATCAAGTTGTTACTGTCAAACCTTTATCTCCATGAAGTGGAAACAAACTTTTCACTTATATTTTAGCCCTGTACTAGTGATCGGTCAGTGGATTCTTGTAGATTGCTGGGATAGGCTCCAGCTACCTGTGGCCCTTTGTTGTCAAAACGGACGGATGGCTGGATTCCTTGAAATCTGTGAAGATTTCCTTGAAAGGATTGAAAGGATGTCACAGAGAAAAAAAAACTCTGAATGCTACATTCTTCAAAAATGTCACAAATAGAGAGGTGGAGATGTTTGGATCCGAAGGTAAGTAGAAGACAGGATGCAGATGAAATGCAGAAGAACATGAAGTTTTAATCAAGAAACTGACAAGACACTGATTTAGAATTTTAATACCTGAAATCAGAAGGTTGAATTTTACTGAATCCATTGTATGAGAAAGAGACAAAAACCAGTGATTTAAATTATTACTGTTCTTTAAGGGAAAAGCAAAAAGTTACATATCTCTCGAGGTCAATCTTAGCTTAGTGTTGAGCTCCAAGGTTAAGCCAAGAAGATCTGCTTGTACTACAAAGACCTCCTTTTTTATACTGTGACAATATCCTGTGTTTTGTGTATGCATGTAAGCAAAATTCATGTAAATGTATGTTTATGAGTGGGTGTCGCTCCTCTTCTTGGTCACATTGGATGTTCCTGCTAGGAAAATTCCCTCCCTGATCTCTAAACACACTCACCAAGCAAAGACAAATGGTTTCTGTTTATCCCCACACTGAAAAGTTAAAGTAAATCTTGACGATAGAGTTCCTTAAAAGAATTTATTATCTTGTTGTTTTCCTTTCTGAGGTAGGCAAAAGGTTAAATGAACCGACTTTTTTCTCCCTCTGTTATCTTTCTAAATGAGAAAAGCAAAACAAAGTCTCTCAGGGTTAAAATGTCCTCTGCACAAGTCAGACCAGTTAACTGTGAGTGTGTTTATGAAGTAAAATGTGAATCAAATGTATTCTGTGTAATGTACTCAATTACTCTACTAAAAACAGTAACATGCAATCTTACTGTAGTTTTCAAATGGCTGTATATCCTGTGTACTACTGTTGTGGCCATTTTAGGTTGCGTCTGACTGTATTTACACTTACAGATCCAGACTGTCACAATGAAGTCATGACTAATCCATTTCAGTACCTTGCCCATACTCAGTTGTGACAGAGCGTTTCATTTTGATGCTCTGACAGTTTCGTTGACATGAATACTTGCTTTTGAGGAATGATAAGTGATGCATTTCTACTGATTGTCCAACAACAGTTGTACCAATTGTTTGGAGAAACGCACTAATTGTTAATTAATTGCTGATGGGCTTTATGCACAGCTTCACTACTTCCTGAATTTAAGCCAGCTCCTTTGTTTCCTGTCTTTCCTTTTTGGATGAACTGATTAGTCCAGGTGTGTCTGGCCATTGCCGTTGTGGTTAAGTACTCCTGGATTAAGCAGTTTGACCAGTAATGAAAAAAATTAAACACAGGAGCTGACTTAAGTTCAGGAAGTATTGGAGCTGTGCATAAAACCCATTGTTAACTAAATATTAATTCTGTTGTGAGAAATCTACCAAAGCAACAGAGAAAAACTGTAAATTGACACATTGTAAAAACCTGCAGGACTGTGGCCCTGGTGGCACAGAGGTGAATAGTCCTGGAACATCATAGACCAGGGGTGGCCTGGACAGTGAGCAGAGCATGGGCTACTCCTCTGGCATCGCTCTTAAAGTATGTCCAGAGAGCAGCTCGGTAATTCCAGCTCCATCCCAACCACAGAGCCAGCACTTCCAATCAGTCTGTCCAGTCTACCTGTGTTCCTCTTTCTATTGCTACCTGCACATCATCCCCTATAAACAAGCACTGGCAACCATAGAGTGTTAAAGTAACTGCTGCAGGTTTTTATAGGGGTTAAAAATAGCCTGTCTCTTTAGAAAGTTCATCTGACCAGCCCACAACCATGAACCACATGATCATATAGCAGCAGGTCCCTTTATCGTGTTCTTCATCACATCCAGATGAACACACTGAGGATGTGAGAGAAGCGGAGCAAATAAAGGCAATTAAATTCTAACCTGTAGCTGATTAAGCTGAAAGGATCTTAGCATTATGCTCATCAGTTTTTTCGATTGCATGTTTGGCAACAGCAAATTTAAGATGATCCTTTTTCCATCTGGCACATAGGGAACCTGTCCTCCTAATAGCATTTTGCCAGGTAGAAACTGAGAAAGAGGGTGAATGAAGAAAAGGAATGTGAAAGTTGCTCTGAAGTTAGTAAGGAAGATGAGGTAAAATTTAATAGAAAGGAGAAACAAAGCCATTAGACTATTATGTAGATACCAGTAATAGGCATTTTCCAAATAAAAGGAGTCTAATACCTAAAATTAAAATAAAAGAAAGTCGAAGGTTACTTCCCTTAAAAAAAATAAAAAAAAATAAATGAAAGCTATCTGATACAAGCTTGTGTTTCTCTCTGACAATCCTGCAACTAACTTG
>JBAMHV010000007.1:20641569-20652288 GCA_037177535.1 Pseudomugil gertrudae
GTTCTGTAAAGCACTTTGAATTACCGTGTGTTGAATTGTGCTATACAAATAAATTTGCCTTGCCTTGCCTTGCCTATAGTGAACATTTCCAGCCCATCATGCACTGGGCTCCACTCTTCATTCTAGTTAAACAGAGAGCTGTCTTCTCCACTGTCACCCTGTAGATGCTAAAGATAGGGGAATGAATCTCAAAGATTAAACTAGCTTCACTGGTTTTTGTAGCTAGGTAACTTTTTATGAATTGCCTTTAAATGAACAAAGTTGTAAGGATTTAGTTAAATCTAGTTTGATGTAAACTGGTCAAAACTGGGTTGCAGTGGATTGGACTGAATCTTTAAATCGGCCTTGTGATAAATTATGAAATGGAGTTATATGAATACAACCAAAGTGCTCTGAAAGTTGATAGTACCCATTGGTTGCATCCATCCATCTGCTGTATCTGCTTATTCCAAGCGAGAATTACCATTTCAAAAGCCTAGACCTGAGGTAGGCAACTCCAATCTTTGAAGGTCAGAGTCCTGCGAGTATTAGGAATTTCCCTGCTGCAACACACCTGACACACATCAGATTTAAATAACAAACATGTGCAGAGTTTGACATCTCTGCACAGGTCTGCTTATTACACATTGATTTGAGTCAACTGTGTTGCAGCAGAGAAACACTTGCAGGCCTCTGTTCCTCGAGGGCGAGAGTTGCCCACCGCTGCCCTAGTTTTTGGATTGTCAGTCCATCACAGGGTCATTACAGAAAGACAGAACTACTAAGAACTACTAATGCTCACATTCACTCCCAGGAAAAAATAGAAACACCACTTAAACTAACAGAGAGGATTTTTGGACTATTAGAGGAAGGTGGACTACCCTGACAGAACCCATGCAAACTGCATACAGAGGCCTTCTTGCTGTGTGGTGAAAGTATTAAGTACAACTGTGCATGTCATCAGTGCTGTCATAAACTTTGTATTTGGACCAAAATGCTTGCATTGGGTTTGCTGTTTTCATTTCTTCATCTTCTCAAATACAGTTTTAATTCAGAAGATTCACCAGATCTATGATCTGTGAGCCCCCTCACCTTGTTTGTGGAGCTCATGTTAATCACCAGGTCTTCCTCCTCCAGTAGCTGGCAGGCATAGCCAATGTTGACAGCTGTCTCTGGCTTGTCACCTGTCAGCACCCACACATGGATCCCCGCCTCCCGCAGTGCCACGATACTGTCTGGGACATTCTCCTGTAGACGGTCCTCGATGCCTGTTGCCCCTGTAGATGGACATGCACCCTCAGAAAGGCATCATCTACACACAAATCACACAGATATGTCTAACAAACAATGAGAATGAGTCAGCCAAGGAATGTTACCAAGAAGGGTGAGGTTTGACTCCATCTGTAAAGCAGTGTCTATGACCAGCTTCTCCCTGTCGTCTATAGCAGCCAGAGCTCTCTTTCTGTCCACTAGCCATCTTTCATACACTTTGTCACTTACAACCTTTAACACACGAGGAAAGAAAAGAATCAGACCAAGACAAAAGATATTTTCTTTCAGTGTTCATAATTATCTTAGAGATTGTTTTTTACCTTCTTTGTGATGCACAGTGTACGAAGACCCTCTTTAGCATAGCAGTCAAGCTGATATTGGGTATCAGCTGCAATGCTTTTCTGCATCCCGCTGAGACTCTCTATTAATAAATCAATTCACATATTTATGCAGCATGAATGAGAAAACAGTCCATATTATCCTTTTATTTCTGTACATTTTTTCCATGGTTTACCTGCATATGGTGTTCCAAGTAGTTCCATGATGGCATAGTCTGCACCTTTAGTGTACAGCACACACTCCCTGGTGACTGGGTGTCGCACCAAAACTGACATCCTCTTCCTGTTGGAGTCAAAGGTCAAGGTGTCCAGCACCTCAAAGACCAAATTCTCCCCAGACGCGAGTCTCACCGTCACGCTGTTAGGAGTGCGAGCCAGCAGGGTGAAGCCATATGCTCTGGCTGCGTACACCAAGGCTGCCTCGTCTGGACTCTCTGCCTCATAGCACAGACCATCTAACACTTCTGCATGCTCACCACACTGGGACAGAGGATGGAGTGAGCATGTTTGGAGGCCGTTGGCGTTTACAGGCTCCTCCATTTTCACAGACTCTATAACGGCGTCCTCTGAGAAAGTACGGTTCCTTTTGGGCTTGTGCCGGCAGGAAGAAAGGAGACAGCCAGCTTTCTTTACCAGATTGGACAAAGAGTCCAACGGGTTATATGTCTGACCGGAGGGTGGACATGTACTAACCTGAAAAATTCAAACAAAAGCAATGCTTTATGGAAAATCTTCCCATATTTCATCATGCACCATTTTGCTTATTTACAGGTTTAGAACTATTTATTTCCACTTGTCTATTTAGTTTTAACTGAATGGGAAAAGCAGATTTCTACCATGTGCCATGCTTTAGGAGAGCACAATCAGAAACAACAAAAGCTCAAATTAAAAACCTTTACTTCCCCTATTGTGTGACAAATTTAATAAGATGATTAAATAACCCATTTTAAATATTTTTAAAACAGTTTCATATGGGTGTCAGAGGTCCAAAGGGAAAAATCTCAGACTCCTCTTAAAAACGGTAAGTAAGAAGAGAGTGTTGACAGAATTTTGTTAGTTTTGGGCCTCAAGCCCAGGACATAGAGACACATTTGATGAATAGAAACCTCTTTAGAGAGCAAATTTACCAATAAATGAGATCTTGAAGACAAAGTATTCAGGTGACTACTATGATATTAATAAGAGTTCAAACAATTACATATCTGTTGTCAAACTTTCCATCAATTTTCCTTTAAATAACTCCTTGGTGCATCGTTATGGAAATTATTCAAAAATATGTATAAGACAATGAATCCACTATATCTGATTAATACTGAAATTTGTTTTCCATTTCCTCCATGTTTTATATTCACTATTATAGTAAGCTTACCCTCCGTCTCTGAGCTGTTGCCATGGAAACCACCACTGTGTTGCAAATGGCGAGAGCTAGAAAGAAATCCTGGTAAGGATCTGTGTGTGGGTTGCTGCTGCTCCCGGTCCCGCTGATCTGCTGGAGCAGCTTCTGGTCCGGAATCACCTCAGTTTCCTGGTGCAGCACAGAAAAATCACATTGTTGATTAAATAAGGAATTTGTGTTGATAAAGCTTCTCACTCACATCAGTGACTTTAGGCGATTAAAGCAAGTTTTTGACCTTTAAACTTTCCACCCAGTTTTGCTTGTCTGCACATGAGGAAAGATTAGAAGAAGGACAGGAGGAAAGAGGAAGTTTCCTTTCATGCAGGCTTTCAGCTCTGTTAGAAACAGCATGAGGAAGAGTAAAAATGTGATGACTTTTTCTGTCTCAGCTATTTTCTCCATGCCCCTGCTCTTTGCCCCGTAGACAAAAATAGACCCGGAGATACTGTACAGGATATCAAAGCAGTTATGACTAATCTATAGTGCACGTTTACAGTCTATGTAAGGTTCGTTCTGTGCCAAATAGTACTCAGTGTGACCATATGTCCTGTCATAGACACTGTAGCAACGCTGAGCCAAAATGAATGTGCTCATCAGTGAAACCTAGCAGCTCAGCCATCTGCAGCAGGGACTGGGACCATGAGGCCTTTAACTAATGGACGGGGTCAGATTCAGGTAAAATGCTAGTGTAAGATCACCTCTGAAAACATGTTTCAGGTTGGATGTGCTTATTCAGAAGCTGAACAGAGGTCACACGTCAAAAAGCAGAAGCTAGTATGCAGGAAGGCATTTCCAATTTCGATGAGGTAACAGCTTTATCCATTTATTAATACACAAATCACTACAATTATTGATTTAGAGTAATTATATGTGTTCCTCCTATGCAGACATCTTCATTCCTAATTAAAAATCTTTCTTCCTGACTGAGCGATAATCATACCAGCGGACTGCTGAAGGCCACGTTGCTCTGGGCCATTGCCGCCACCTTGCTTCTTCGCCGGCTGCCATGGTGTTGTTTGTCTACAGAGTTACTGTCCTCAGCATCCAGGGACCAGCTGGTCTGCGGGGGTTGTGGAGGCTGATTGAAAATAAGCTCCTCTTCTTCATCTTCAGGCTCATCTACAACAGCTAGGCGGATGGCTGCAAATCATCCCCAGAACGCAGTTATGTAGCTTTAATCATGCATGCTCTGTGTCAGATTATCCTGCTCAGGTCCTGGCATGATAGTGTTATATTTCACTCTTTCATTTAGAGGTAGTATACCTCTATGGAAAAAAGTATAGTAATATTTACAAGAGCCTGAGTTGGACCTTGAGCAGCATGAGTTGAAATAAGGTGAAGACATTTACTGTAGAGATGTAATCATGTTTCTGAAAAGGTGTGTGTGTGTGTGTGTGTGTGTGTATTCTAGTTCCATTAATGTTGCAATCTTACTTTAATGCTGTCTATTTATATATGTTTCCCCTCAATACTTTAAGGACTGCGACACCAAGAAAATAAATATGCATTTAATTCAAATCAAGGAGATAAACTGACAAGCAGATTATGATCATTGGAGCAACAACGGTGATAAATCTACGGGATTAAAACACTGCCTTAATCTGAAGCTGAAAAAATGTTTTGAAACCTTGAAATCAGTATTTGAAATTTAAAACGTGAAATAAACTCTGAAACAAAAAAAAAGTCAAATAAAAGAAAATGCTCACTCCCTGTTACTTGGCTCATTTACCAGAGAAATGATTGGTTAGAAGAGGCAGCTGTTCCTCCCCACAGAGCTTTTTTTGAGTGTGAGTTTCAGAGTTTCAAACCAAAGCAGTGAGAGAATGCTGACAAAAATGACGTGATTGCAGCCTCGCAGCAGTGGACTGAAAATGCGAGGTTAAATCTGAAGTTTGAAACTCTGTAAAATGAAAAATCAGTGTTGCACCCAGAGCTCACATACAAAATGATGTTTGCAGAAGATTTTAACATTTCAAAACTCAAGTTTCAAGCTATTAAAACTTTTTGCAAACATGCACACCGCAGTTTTAGATTTTATATTACAAGGTTTCACATGTTTTTTTCAACTCAATGTGGTGGGAAAACGACGCCATATTCAAAACTATAAAAATGTCTCATTGAAAACAGCCATGATGCAACACGACGTTTAAATCTTTGAAAATGTAAGGCTGAAACTCTGTAAAATACATTTTGCACAATGAAACTTTTAATTAAAAAAAGCTTTTTATTATCAGACATTCAAAATATTTTTCAATCTTTTAAAACTTATTTTCAGACTTGCAAAACTTTGTTTCTGATTTTTTTGTTTTCACTTTTATTCTTTGGCTTTTTACACTGCGTGAGTTGTGTGGTCGGCTGTGTCCTTTTTATAATGTTTTTTTTTTAAATTAGGTTTTTTTTTTTAAATAAAATTAATCAAATTTAAATTTTAAAATAAATTTTAAATTTATTTTAAAATAAATAGATACCCTTTATTTATCATTTTAATTATATAATTATTTTATTGTACATTATTTAGTAATGCTTGACTGTGCAGTGTCAGGGTTTGTGTTTGAGTGTTTCCTGTTTTATTTTGATATGTTCCTGTTTTGTCTTTGTGTTTTAGCTTCACTCATTATGTTTAATTAGTTTCACCTGCCCTTTGTTACTTCATTCGTTACACATGTGTCCCATTGTTTGTCAGTATATTTATTCTCCTGGTTTCTGTTTCAGTATTGTGGTTCATTAGTTGTAGTTATAGTTAGTTCATTTGTAGTTCAGCTTGTTTTCCATATTAGAGTTCTCTGGAAGTATCCTCGGTTTAGTTTATTAATAAATATCCTCATCTGCAAACTTCTGCCTCCTGCCTGCCTTGGATCCACACGTCTCCTCCATGCTTGCTTATCCCCAGGAATATGACATGCAGCACTTTGGAGATGTCTTTTTTATAACTGCTTTATAAATAAAATGGATTAGATTATTTTCAAATACTGACTTTCAAGGTTTCAGCTTTAGATTAAGGTAGTGTCCCATACATCCCACACAAAGCTAGCAGTAGGTCTACTTTAGTTTACTTTATATCTGTTAATTATAATACTTTGTAATATATGGGAGTAGCACAAAATAGCGACAATGAACTAATGAGAAACTGCCCTATTAGAAACATGTGTAAAGTATGATGTGTTATTTTAGTAGAAGGTAGCACAAAAATTGCAACTAATTGAGTGATGAATGATTAAGTAGATATTACTAGTTTAACCATTTAATGCCTGAATTATGAAGAACTGTGTAGAACCATCCAATTTTATCTGACCTTTGAGCAAAATCTGAAAAAACCCATATATTTACTATTTTTTACCATGAACTAGATAAAAACTATTATAGTGTAATCTTCTGTTTTCTGGTATTCACCAGGTTGCACGAGACCAGTATCATATGGTGACCAACAGGGTTTGGAGTGAAGTTCCCATCATAAAGTGATTAAAAACTATTCATGTAGAAAGTGTAAGATGACAGACTTATTTGGTCTAACCCTTCTCTTGCTTCTTACTCATCATGATCAACTATAGTCTGAATTGTTCATACAAACTCAATAACGACAGTATTAATCAACATCTCGTGTACAGCAACTGCTTGTATGGCTATTTATAAAATATCTCATCATAAAGGTTTACCATTCTCTTTGTGCGGATACTCGGTGCCCATGATAGTGCATCGGCGAAAAACCATTTTGTTCTCAGTAAGGGTTCCCGTCTTGTCTGAGAAGATGTATTCGATCTGTCCCAGGTCCTCTGTGATGTTCAGAGCCTTGCATTGCATGCGGCTGTCTGTGTCCTCATCGTACAGGTCAACGTCATTCATGATGAAGAAGATCTGACCGATCTTAACCATCTCAATGGATATGTAGAGAGAGATTGGAATAAGGACCTACAGAAGGGGAAGGGAAATGTTGTCAGGGATAAAGAAAAAAGGGAAGAGAGAAATGAGAAGCAAGAGAGGAGTCAAGAAAGAAGATCAGTTTAATGGGTTTTACATGAGTAAGCACACCATCTGAAGAGTCATAATACAGTGTGTCAGACACCTGCAGCAGGATTATCATGGTGAAGAAGATGTAGAAGCTACTCAGACTGGGATTGTCAAAGTGGGTATTGCTGTCAGAGACCAGGTAAGGGGCCACACCCGACAGCGCGTCCAGCCAAAAGAAGTGGCCTGCATGTGCAAAGATGGCAGTATTAATCACACTGACTGTAAAGCAGACATTAAAGCTATTTTTGGCCCCACGTCTTTCCCTGTCTCCTCATTCCTCCTTCAGCGCGAGTGTGGGCACATGGCCAAAGTGAGTCTTATTTAAAATGGGAAATTTCAAGTCCCCACATGAATGGAAATGAGACAGTCTGTGTAGTGACTCTATGGTGATTACTGACCTAGTGCTCCGATGAGGCACATGATGAAGAGGAGAAAGACGCAGAACATTACGTCAGTGTTCAGCCTCCGCTCTAGTTTGCTGCGCTTGTATCTTGGCCCATTATTGTTGAGCATGGACTTGGTTTCACGGCCTGAAAATGAAGATGAGAAGGTGGTCAGTATCACGCCTTAATGAATCAATCAGTTCATGGAAATCAATATCACACTAGCTAATGCTGGGAAATAGATACAAGGATAAAATATAGGTCACATCCCTTGTTACTTTTTAAAGATTTCTCATTATCATGGTTTTAAAAAAGACCCAACATGTATAATCATTCATATGAAAGCTTTAAAGGCTATTACTCCACTTTTCCTATGCAGCTTCTCAGAATGGAAACACTGACATTTAATCCTCAAATTATTCAGCACATTTATTCTGAAATGAATGAAAATCTGCTTAGATTATTATCAGCCTCAATTTTTTGAGTCTATCAATAATCACCAATGATATTAGCTTATTAGCATGCTAACATTAGCTGCTAATACTTGTGGCATGGGTGAAATTTTCCTAAAACACCACTGTTCTGAGGTAAACATTGTAAAAGTCCATGGGTAAATGGATAAAGATGAAAGAAGCAACACCTATAATTAAAGGAATGTGTTGAAAATGTAAACTTACTTGTTGACAGTGGGCCAAAAATGAGGGTTCATTTAAAAAACAGTTATAATAGAATAAATTTAGACACAATTGTCCTATAACTTATTTATGCACGTTCATTAAAGAAAAGGGCAAATTTCTAATAGTCACTCAAATAACTGGAGACTGAAGATAATACCAAATAAAAATTTGCTCAATTATAATATATTGAACATTGTTTTAGTACAGCTGGAGGTAGAGCCTTTAGTTACAAAAGCTCCTGTTATATGGAATCAGCTTCCAGCTCATGTGAGGGAAGCAGACACAGTCTCTACATTTAAGGTTAGGCTTAAAACATTCCTCTTTGGAAAAGTTTATGATGTAGTCAGTGAGGAACAGGGTTAACGACAGTACACAACTGAAGCTAGGCTGCTTTATAAGTCAGAAGCTGGGGGAAGTATGGAGCACTGAGCCTCTGTATTCTGCTCTCATCTGCTGTTCCTCTTCTATTCAATCAATATAATATTCTAAAGCTCTGATTAGTTCATTACTGTTCACAGGTTGTCCCTCTTTCCCACTCCCCACTGGGCGAGTGAGGACTGTTTCAGATGTCTGGCTGCTGATGGATGTCCCCATGATGTTTGGACATCAGCTGATCCAGTCTGTGCTCCTGTCCTGACCGATGGGTCCACTTCCTAGGGACCTCCTAGTCCCCTACCCACCCCCCACTCCCCTGGATGAAGACCAAATGTTACGTTTTACGTAGGCTGGGGCAAATGGTTATGTCTGCTGTTGTGTGATTCACTGTGTGTGAAGCCCTTTGAGATGACTGTTGTGATACTGGGCTATATAAATAAAATTGAATTGTATTAAATTGAATTGTTTTAATCTTATACAACAAAAATAATAAAAAAAAGAAACAAAAGAGCAATTCTGGACAAATGAAAGTTATTTGCTGATGAGCAGTGGAGATAGTGATATATATATATATATAAAGCAGTGAGCTAGATGAATAAATACCTGCATACATCACAAAACCAATAGCATGGTCTGTGTTTCTCATTGTGCAGCCTCGTAGAAGTAGACTGTCAATCCCAGCTCCCACCTTCTCCTTATTGGGTTTCTCTCTGCAGCAGGAGAAAGTTGGAAACATTTACTGTCAGATCTTATTAGATTTTCATTATTGCTCACATATATCCATTAGCATTTTTCTGCTTAATGGTCGAAGCTGAGCTGCAAGGGCAGACTGTCTGTTAGAGCTGTGGTGCCTGAGGAAATCGATTATTGTCTATTACAGCCCAATAATGTGTCTGCTAACATCGAAAAGTCCAGCAAGTGGCTTGGAATTAGTTTTGCTCAGCTGCTTCGACTGGCTCCAAGAAATTGTCTTGGGGGGAGGATCCATATGAGCTTTGATACTCACATGTAGCATTTGAAATGATTCAGGTTGTTGTTGGGTTTTTCACACACTACAATGCTATTGAAGCTCTCTGGCTGAAATTCAGGTTCCTGGTAAATGAGAAAAATATGATATCATAACTGCATAAATGGAAACTTTTCACATGTCCATGACACTTTCTGCACACAGGAAGGACAGCTGCAATCTAGATGTACATGTTAAAGTATGTAGAATAACAGCTTTCCCACCTTTTATCAGTAACCAACAGAAAATAATAACCTGCACTTAAAATAAGTTTCCTACATTAGCTTTGTTCTCTTAAAAATAATTAGATGGGAGGAGAGGGAGGAGAAAATGATGAGACAGGTTAGGCAGGACAGAGTGCAAGGAGACAAAACCAGAATTATGATCTATTCTCACCGATACACAGAGTCCAGACACAACCTTTCTCTGCTTTAGGTTGGTCTCTCCATCCAAGGTGGCCGTCTCTATATGACATATGCCATTGGGATCTGATGTGTAGAGGAGGAGAATGTCTGCAGGGACAATCTCATTGCAAACCACTTTCACAAAATCTCCCACTTTCACATCTTTCCAATGTCTCTCCATGAACTCCTTCTCCTTCCTGCAATCAGACGTCAGCAGTCACACCCCTGCATGATTTTTCAATGAATAAAATCATATTTACTAAGTGCTAAATTTGCTTATGAAAGTAATTCAGCCACGAATAAACAACTAATCACAGTTCCTGTGGTAGTTCAGAAATAAACAAAACAAGCGTAAAATAAATAATGGTTGTTGTTTTTATATAGCAGCCTGAATTGTTTTCCTTTAGACTGAATAATCTTTAAAGGGGGTGTTTAAAGGCTGTTTCCAGACAGCTTGGAAAGCTTTGTGCAAAATACTTACAACATGCATGTCAAGCTGGCTACCCGTCAGTGACAAAGACCTGCAAATATGCCGTCCTGCATGTAGGACCGGATTTGGTAGCTGCTACAAAACACCACACCCACCCCAAACAAAGCCAGGCAGAGATATGTATGTAATTTTGGTAAGTATTAGACAACACATGGGCTAGGCTTTTGTTTTTGTCATTCATATTTTCTCTGACGCAGACTGTGTTATTCCTGTCATCAAAGATCACTCATCTTATTGCATTTTTAAGATATAATTAAAATTATTATTACAATTAAATTGAATTGTTTTAATCTTTTGGAGTTGAACAAAATAATAAAAAAAAAGAAACAAAAGAGCAATTCTGGACAAATGAAAGTTATTTGCTGATGAGCAGCAGAGAAACTAACTAGTCAGT
>JBAMHV010000007.1:20652721-20676595 GCA_037177535.1 Pseudomugil gertrudae
ATATATTCCAGGTGGTGTACCAGATCACCCCTAAGATGTAATCACTTGTTGCTTTTTCCACTTCTTTAATTACCTAAAAAGTTTTTAGATGTGACAATTAGATCTGAACATTTAAAAAAACTGCCAACAAGAACCGTGTTTTAAAAATAAACATTCATGTTTTTTATTTTCCTTGTCTTCAGAAAAGAAAAACATGGTAATGTGTTGATTTCAATGTTTTAAATCAAAGAAAAAACTACTAGTTTCCCATTACTTCTGGTTAATTTTACTAACTGCTAACTAAACAGTGCAAGAAATCTTTAGCAAACAATAAATGCTTTACAAGTTTGACAAAACAATGACATCACTTTAATTTAAACCAATGTGTTTGAGCATGAGCTGATTGACATGTTTGATTAGGAGATGAGGTAACAAGATTGTCCCACAAGGTAAAAGCTGCCATGCTTGAATACAGATACCTCACACCTCTGTAAAAACAAAAGGTGTTGGTAAATGCAGACATGTATCTGAGACGCTTTGATGAATTTATGCTAAATCATGCTCATCTGACTGCATTCCACGTGGGCATTGACAAGCAAGACTGGCTGACAGGTTTAACTGCCCTCTTTCTGCACCTGGGTTAAAATTCCTTTTCCTGCCACTGACAGAGAGGTGAGCTTCAAGAAAGAAAAGCATACGTGCAGGCTTACAATTTATTCCTGAGCTTCTTCAGGAACCAATTGTATACTTCAAAGAAATCCTTTCCATTCTGTTTTAATCCTTACAAGCCCAAAATGAAGGTTTAGCATCCCCACACAGCAAGAACTGAAAAATCCACAAGAACTTGGTCACCCTGATTTAACCAGTGAATTTGTGATTTGTGTGGCAGAGGCGACTAGCGTCTCCTAACAAGCCCAGAGGGGCTATGCTCTCTGAAGTGTTCAAAATGCTTCGATGAGAGTCCATACTTCAGGCCACCTGGACCCTTTCCCAACTCACACACACGCATACGCTCTTGGCCTTTACCCCCAACTGAGAATCCTTAAGTTTCTGTTTACTGACAAACCCTCCAGAGGTGGACGATTTATAATTGTAAGTGCCGTCTTTGTTGTCACAGCCACAGAAAATCCATATCCCCTCCTCCTTGTCACACAATACAGTAAAAGGGCTGAAAATGACAGTGTTTATCCTCCTTGGTGAATTATTCATTTCTCACCAGTAATTCAAAAATGAATAACGGCTAACCCTACTGTCTTTGCTGACGCAATACTCAGATGAGGATTTCATCAAATGTGCACAATGTGATGGTGAGAGATATTGTTGTGAAGCTCTTCAAAAGAGGAATAATCTCCCACACATTTGCTATTTCTAAGTCAAAAATTCCCACGGGGTGCTTAAAGGCAGAGGAGGTAAAACACAAACATCGCACACACGATCTCACAGGTCTACACACAGCAGAAAGATAAGAATCATAAACAAATGTGCAGATACTGTTAACCATTACAGTCGACACCTGTCACATCATGCAGAAGCGGCACAACGCTCTACATCTATATTCAGAACAGGAAAGTCTCCCTGTGAAATACCTGCTGTAGATGAAACATGGAGTGTTGTTGAGCTTTCTGTCTGACTGGTGCCTCCTGAAGTCCTCCCAGGCATCCTTCAGGGCCGTCAGACTCAAGATGACACAGATGGGAATCAGAGCTACCTCTGGTTGGAAGGCATTCACCACAGGGATAAAGTTTAGAATAGCCAAACCCACGAAATAAATGTTGGCCAGACGGTGAAACTGCTCAAAAAGGTTCATGGGGATGAAGAATAGGAGCGTGTATTTGGTGGTTTTGATGGCATTTGATGGAAAGAAGCGATTGGGTTGCTTCCCTTTCTCCAGTCCTTCATAAGGCAGATTGGACACCAAGTGGCGGAGGTCCCTCTCTCGTGCCCTCTGACCACGCAGTGCCTCCCTCACCAGGGCCAGGGGACTCCTCCACGTCATGGCTCTCCTGTCTGGTTTCTTTTAGCTGTTGTTAACAACTTTCCATCCAAAGTAAAAGAAACTCTCCACAGGGGCATTCTCTCCCACAGTGATTCTCTGTGAGAGTGTGAGATGTGTGTTTAAGTAAGTGACAACACACCTTTTCTGAGTCCGCCCCTTGCGTTGACAGGTGTGTTTGCATTCCTTGCTTTGCAGCTATTAGGTTGAAGTAAGCCAGCAAATTATACTCAGACATTGTAACAATGAATGCTGAGATGACTCGGATGATTTTTATCAGAGTGCTGACGTGTCTGTACTTTAAACACTTTTCCTGTTAAATGTTTTGGTGTTTTATGTAAAGCACTTTGAATAGTTCTTTACAATAAATGTGCTACACAAATAAACTTGCTTTGCTCAAAATAAAATAAAATAAAATAAAATAAAATAAAATAAAATAAAATAAAATAAAATAAAATAAAATAAAATAAAATAAAATTTTAATTTAATTTAATAGGAAAAAGCCCTAAAATAAGATGTCAATCTATTTGTAGAGCAAAAAATCTGATGCATTGGCTCACAAAAAGATTTAAATTGACAACAAAACACTAAGCAGTCTGCTTATGGTAAATATGCATATAGACCACAACATATTGCCACAGTTTTTAATGTCTTTGTGATCCAATTTGTTGCAACAAAGACAATAAAGAACAATAATAATGGTCTTTACTTAAGTATTACATGCAAGAAAATCCCTGTTGTTGTTTTGAAGGAAGGCCAGAGTTCAACATTATCTTCATGTTGTGAGCTGAGCATTTAATACATCTAATTATGCAAAACTGGGTGAAAGACAATGTTTTCATGTGTGCAGGGCTATTTGATAGACCTCAACAAAGCAGCTTCTTGCACAGATGGCATGCATGTAGGATGCTTTCTACTTCCTCGTGTTGACATATGTTGTCATTTCCAAAGCAGGCAGCCAAAGCGACTTAAAAAAAAGTCCAAATTCTACTGGATCATTTATTTGTTGTGCTTAAATCAAAGATTCAGTCATGTTCATCATGATAGCATAGAAAGTATATGCACCTGGCAGAATACAGATGTGGTTTAGTCTTTTTCTTCTCTTTTTCTGAAGGTGATGTGTGAACAAATAGCTGATTTATTGATCATTGCTTGAAGTCTAACATTTCCTGTTTTATTCCTGAACAGATGACACAATAGGGTTCCACCTCCTGTGCAGCTAAATGTGTTTTTCCATCACATATGCGTATAGGGAGTGGCGTGATGCAAGTGTGTCAGACTCACCCTCTTACCCATCCCAGTGGCTTAGTTTGATTGCCAACTTCACAGTGCCGCAGCTGTGACTTCACACACACACACACACACATCTAAACACACTCTTGGAACTTGAAACACGTGCATACACATGACTCCACAGAGCAGAGGTCTGTGCATTGCTAATTACACCAGTGACACGGAAACACTACAAAGCAGGAAGCATCTGCCTTCCCTCCCCTTTTCACATGTCAACACTAATGCCCCTTTTGAGATGAGTCAATGAGAAAGAGAAAAGAAAAAAGGCCAATTTAGCCCAAACCATCTGTCTACTGTAGTGAGGTAATACATCTGCCATGTAGCAAAGCAGAGCGGAATTTAAGCAGTGCATGGTAGAACAAGGTTATATGTCACGTTACATCAGTTTTTACACCAATTTGCCATTTAAGGTAGTTTTGTACCCAGACTTTTTACTCCCAGAAGCATTACACAAACACATAAGCACACACAGACATAGTTAACAACCTGCAGCTTTAAGCACTCCAACATGAGCTATTTTTCTCATCTGTATGTTCCTGCAACATCCGCTGTATATTTAAGATTTTTTATTTGAGCCTTGCAACAAATCCAGAAGTCCAAGTTTTCTGCGACTCTCCTTTATATTCAGTTCATACCGTTAGTATGTCATTTTGTTCTTTCGGTCCCTTCTGTTGAAAATGAAACATTAGATTCACATTAGCTTCTGCAAGAACAAAAATCACTTCTTAAATATTAAATATTCTGTGTTTTATGCCATCAAATATTCACTAGCATCCATTTATATGGTCAGGAAGTGTAGCATAGTGCAGACAGTTTGCAGAGTGAAGGGAGGATGCAGTTGCATGGGTGGATCCTTCTCTGTTTCTTTCACTAACTCACTCACTTTCTTCTTTTCATCTTTTTTTGTTACAGGCGCTCCGGCCCCTGAAGCCAGAGGGCCACAATTGAGTCCAAAGAGAGCCTCCATATCTCTGGCTTTCTGTGTTAATGTCCCCTTAGGCCGGGAGGGGGGAGCTTAACTCTGCTCAAAGCCGAGGCCATTGCCGTCAGCCAGACCACCGCTGCTGCCTCTCGCTCCAGCTCCTCTGCCTTTCCATCCATTATGCAGCCAATAGTCCCCAGCTGCAGTGCTTACATCTCTGCTCACCCTTACATTTGCCTCTTTTGCTTGCCTACCCATTTCCCGTGTTGGGGTTTGTTGTCCGCTCGCTCATTCGAACACTCAATCAGCCAGTCAGCTCTCAACCTCACATTCATGCAAGAAACATACAACTGTCACCCGTGTGCTCTGTTATTGAAGTGATAGACTGAATTGAGTTTTAATTTCATTTAGATACATCTTCATAATTGCTGACAATCATTACACAAGATATTTACAGTCATTATGAAATATTACAATTGGAATTTACAGAAACTTTGTACAAAATATGCCTGACTTCAATGCCTGGATAGTGGGGTCCTTGTTAAGTCGTTTCTGGAGAGCAAAACGTTGACCCAAAAGTCACTGGTGTCTGGAAGTGCTTTAGTTTCAGCAAGTAGATGCTTTAAGAGTCCATTAAAAAAAAAAGAGAGCAAAAAAAAGTCCCAAAGATACAGTCAGCAAAGTTGTGAATTGTGTTTAATTGTTCCTAAGTTAAATTGCCCTTTTCTTTTTACTTCTTTTCTTTTTTTCTTGATTGAATGGAATATTTAAGCTGTAATTAAACTGCAAAACAACAACAGAGACCCATTTAAATAGAATAAATTTATAGTATTTACACAATAATGGTAGTATTGATCTATAAAACTGAGTCATCTCTTTTTCTTTAAACATGATTTATGTTTATCTACATTTTTCAAAACAGAAACCTAATCACAATGGAACGCATCATACTTCTATCATTCATTTCTACTGATATAATGATTGTGGATTGCCATATTTATGCAGCAACTCTGGTTGCAATGAAACTCAGTTCATCCAGAAAATTCGTACACTGTTGCATTAAAGCCACTCTCAGGCTCTGAAGCTCCTTGCATGATGACAAAAAGTACAGAGTTAAATGTCCTTTAAAACAAAGAAAAAGTACACACGGAGAAATGGATCCCGTCAGCACAGCAAAAGCTAATTATAAACTCAGCAAAAGCACTGCCGTCCACAGTTCCACTCTTTTACCAGGTGATATGTGACCTTTGATAGGAGGGTGGGCATGTTTTCTTTTCCGATACTTCCACACTGCTTTTCAGAGAGGAGTGTGCTCCGTGCTGTCCACCTCCTGCCTCCGAGTGACACTCAAACCATCTGCCCAGGTGGGCCATGCTCAATCCCGAGCTGCACTCTTTGAACTGACAGAAAAACCCCAGCTAGTAAAACTAAAATGATCTGCAGCCCATCATCATAATTATGATGCAAATGAAATCAAACATAAGCATGCTTTTAAATGATGTTTTTGATATACAGTAATTATAGGAAAATAGACTATCAAGATGATTCCTTTAAAATCATTTATAAAGCTTTCCTGGATGCAGACAGCTCAGCTACGAAGTAAATAGATACTAAACAAAAGAAATCCTTAAAGTATATGCAAACACAAGCATAAATATTTGATCCACAGAGAGTAAGCTACGAATGACAAATATTAGTGATATATTGAAATTCTGGAACAGGCACCTTAACTGTCTGTTTAAAACTCGCTTTTCTTTTTTTTATATCTTTTTTTGAGTGCTTTTCAGTCATTTTTAAGTTGTTTCCCAAATCCTAAAAGAGTCACTGCTGACTGAAGTGGGTGCTGCTGCGGTCCATCTAAAAGCCGTTGCATTCTCTTCACACCTATAAAAGTTTTCATCTCATTCTCTCTCTCCCACATCTTGTCTCTTACTTGATTCCTCCCTACCTATATCCCCTCTTCCACCCTGCCACCCAAACACCACCTCACCACACACCCCCCAAACCCCCCCATTCCTTCATCACACGCCCAATGCAAGCCGGCCACCAGACTCCGTCGGGTTTAATGGACGTAGTAGAGCCAGTAGACCACATTGAAGAAGGAGAAAACAGTGGGGAAGATCATCCTGGACCACTTATCGATAGAGTTCACGTCAGACAGGTCTGGGATGTTCACCTTGAGCTGGGAGGCCCGTCTCCGTAGGCGCGACTTCTTCTGGGCATGGCGCTCCAAGGCGCTGTGGCCATAGTTCTGGCGGGCCATGGCTGCCCTGCGGTACTGCAGTGTTGAGCTATCATAGGCCAGCATAGTGTTTCGGGGGTCTCCGGGTGCTCCCAGGCCCCGGGACAGATCCCCGGCACCACCCATCTCATTCTTCATCTCCATTGCGCTGAACAGGATGTTGTCATCGGGGGTCATCTGTGCAAAGGTGTAAAAACAAGTAGAGCCATGAAAGTTCCTGCAAAACAGAATGTGCTTGGAACAAAACCTCATAAAGTTGTTATTAAAAACCTAAAATAGCTGCAATGATAATTAAGCAATTCACTAAGTAAAAAAAAACTGATGATGTGCTTAAATGAGTAATGCGAATGAGTCAAAAACTGTTACTTACAGTGAAGAAAAAACTCTAAGCACTTTCAAAGCAATAAACAAATTATTGAAAACCTGTCGGTCAAACATCTGAGTGATAATACAGCCACGAGACTATGAAAGAACATTCCTGAAGGAGCACGATGCACCCCACAAACCAACTCTCATGGAGAAACCTTCAGTGTCATCTCAGAATTTCAACCATGGCGTGGTTAAAATTCTGCCGATTCACAAGACAAACTCAATAATAAATAAAGAGAAAGCAAAGGTAGAACAAAAACAAAAAAATGTGACAGGAGAAGGTTGATAGAAATCGTAGGGGCTTTGCAAAGATGGAGGAGTGGCTAAAAGGTTCGGGGCAGGTCAGGAGAGACGTTGTGGGAAGTGAATTCATCAACATTTCTTCATCCATAGCCTGACTTCTGAGAAAAAACATCCCTAAAATCCAACCTGCTGCATAAATCAGCTTAATGTATTTATTTTTCTTTTTTTTTAAATATATGTCTTTTTTCTAAGTCATTTTGAAGCGCAGCCACTCATTTGGTGCTATTTATCAAACTGCAAATGATTCTTTCTCTAACAAAACGATGAATTCTTCTTTTTTGTTCTTTTGCATCACTTAGTTTTTAAGAGATTTATCAATTGCCTCAGAGATTGTACAGTATTTTTATCTTAATTATATTATCTTAGGAGAAGCTATTAGCATTTGTCATTTCCCATCAATTCAGATGTACAACTAGAGCTAGGATTAAATCAATGCCTGCAGAAATGAAGCTGCTAAGCCATGTTTGTCAGAAAAATGCATGAAGAGCAAACCAAGAGAGGGAAAAAACACAATGGTAGTGATGATCAAGGTTGCCTTAAAATCTATAAAAATCAAAAAATGCACAAGGATTACAGCATTTTCCTCTGATCTGGATTGATTCAGATTGATGACATTGTTAGGTTTGACTTTCAAAACCTCCAGTACCTTATTTCTTTGATCGCCTAGTCCTAATGCGGCATCGTCCACAAAGATGGGATCCCACATCGAGTCATATGCGTCAATTTCCCTCTGTTTCATTCTGGCATACAGAGCATCATCTCTCTGAACTACATTTCCCACCAGCCACTGCAAGCATACAAAATCAGCACTGTTACTTAGGGGAAATCGTAGCTTGCCACACTCAGAAGGAAAGGGTGTTTTATTCATTATCCTTTGGTTTTCGCGCTGCTGCTGTTCTTTCTGACGGTAGCAGCTGAATTAAATTTAAGGACAGCTTTGGCGCCAAGGCCACTGATTTTCCAAGGTGCTTTGTCCTTTGGGAGACAGAAATGTGAGGATAATGTATTTAAAAACCAGTCATTGCTTCATAGTCTGGGTAGTAGCCTGGATTCATAAGGCTAAACCAGTGAAAAATGGAGAGCAAGAGCAGGAGTAAAGAGTGCTGATACAGGACATCAAGCATCGATCACTTCATCACATTGGCCTCGAGGGGGAGAAGAAGTCAACTGTACCCACAGAAACAAACACACATATTAACAGACAGCACAGATACACTGGGAGGAGGTCTTCTGGCACCTGTACCTTGTTGGGGTCGGGTCTCAGCTTTTCGTTATTGGCCG
This sequence comes from Pseudomugil gertrudae, assembly GCA_037177535.1. NCBI lineage: Eukaryota > Metazoa > Chordata > Actinopteri > Atheriniformes > Pseudomugilidae > Pseudomugil > Pseudomugil gertrudae. The sequence continues at coordinate 20,661,104 of JBAMHV010000007.1, forward strand.
TGGCTGCTTTCTCAGCTGCCTTCTTCTGACGCTGGGGACCCTGGCCAAAGAAGATGTAGTTGACGAAGGCATACTCCAGCAGGGCCAGGAAGACGAACACAAAGCAGCCCATCAGGTACATGTCAATAGCCTTCACGTAGGGGATCTTAGGGAGTGTCTCTCTCAGGTGGGTGTTGATTGTGGTCATGGTCAGCACCGTGGTGATCCCTGGAGATCAGCAGAGTCGCATGTTTAGAGAAAGAGTCATGTTGTTATTGTCTGATGCTATCGTTTAGCCTGTAAATGAGGTGATGCTGATTTAGTTATTTATTTATTGCATTACCAACGTCGCCATTTTAGAGATGGAATGGTCTGTAAGCTAAGACTGATTTGTCCAGACATACATCCATAATCTACACCTCCTTAAGCCAAACCTTGGTCTAAGAGCGCTCCTTTAAAGAGACGGTAACTATTTGTCCATATTTTGTTCTCAGAAGGGACCATGCTTAAAAATATGTATCTTTGAGGAGGAATATTGACCTATTAGTTTAATTTTAGAATAATAAAACCTCTTTATCCTTATAACCTTCTTATGTGTGTATTAGTACTCTAGCTAAACATAACTATTTGCATGAAAAATGTATTAATTTAGTCATTTTTTAAATTAACATTTGTTAAATTAAACTTCTATTCAAGTTAGATGAGTGCTTGTTGTATGGCAAGTAAATACAGATGTTTTCCCTCAATAATCTGCATAAAATCTAAACATCTCTTTAGATTAAAATCATAAACACTAGAGAACGTGCTCATAAACATTCATATTCATCATCTACATTAAAGTGTATCAAGACATGGCTTAAAGAATGTGACCACATATGGATAGAAATCTCCTGAGACTACAGGTGTGTGTTAAAACACACGCAAAATACTATTAAATAGTTAGGCATAGTGGGTGATGAGCAGCTGTGTATCCATATGAACACAACACATCTATATGCAGAGCTTCACATTGCCACTGTAAACATCTGCCTTCAGTCACAGAACAATTCACCTGCTCTCTTTCCTGTTTTTATTATACACACATATTGTGTTTGATACATTACTCATCTGCCTGCACAATCTGCATTTGGTCAGATTCACACGTATTATAAATAACCCAGTAGCCAGCAGCACTGTAGCATGCTGCTTTCACTGGCTGCACATTCTCAGGATGCTGAGAGTATGCAGGCACATCTTAAAAATACCCCTCCCTGCAGCAGTGTCTCAGACTCCAACCTGCTTCTGCTGGTATAAAAACATTAAGCTGCATTTAACCAATGGATGCCACCTTCTATCTAGCGCTGATGTGGCTAGATAAGTGGGGATTTTCGGCCACTGAGAGGCTCTCTCAGACAGACAGGCAGAGGGAAAGACAGCACACTTCAAGGTCAGGCTGCAGCGCTTCTCGCTCTGCATGAGTCATGCATATAGTCATCTCTGAAAAACAGACATTTAGCCAGGCAGCCTATCGTACACTGCTATCACTCACATGCTTAGAGCTAATAAAAATGTAAATGCTAGGGAAAATAGAGTCAACATGTCAGGGACATTATAAACACAACAAGGCAAAGATTTAGCATGTTGGTGCACAAAAGGCTTCATTTATGTTAAATGTTATTGTTCATGGTCTGTTATCATTTGGCTTTGGGTCCCTGTTGAACAGAGGCAGGGCGATCCTACCCAGGGCCACTCTAGCAGCCGATGCATCGTAGTTGATCCAGAAGGAGACCCAGGAGAGGATGGTAATCAGGATGGAAGGCATGTATGTCTGCAGGATGAAGTAACCGATGTTCCTCTTCAGTTTGAAGCTGAGAGACAGGCGAGGGTAGGAACCTGAAGAAGGCACAGGGAAAGAAATGCAATTTCCTCAGTGGTGCCAGCCATGTTTTTATTACACATGAAGTGGTTTGTAATATGTGGGAGATTTTTTCCTGTGAAATTTTATGTCAAAAATTACAAAGCAACCAAGGCAGATGGAATCCTAATATTACAAAGTCAAAACACACGTGCTGAAACTGGCTGCTTTTTTATAATACCTGTGGAGAAAACAACATTCTTGGAGATGAGCTTGTAGTCAACAATGGAGAACTGTGGCAACTCTATCCTGTCAACCCCCGAAACAGCACCATCGCCTCCTCTCCAGTAAAACTCAATATCATCTGTGGTGTATCCATCTACAGAGAAGAGAGGCAGGACACTCATTATCATCATCCAGTAATGGGTGTAATACATCATAGCACAGTGTCGTAATGGTAAATGTCAGCTTCTGTGGTTTTGTCTCCATTGGCCGACTCCCTCTACAATTATTCCTACCATCTTATAGAGCACTCAGATTACATCTGAAGGAACACAAGAAGAATAAGAAGTTTAGAGAAGAAAGGAAATGAAACATTTTATGTCATGTTTATGGAAATGCTATGTTGTCTATAACAATCCAGACGCATACTTTTTATTTAGTGCTTCAAACTATGAGGAAAAACTATCTACTTTAAAGTGATGTTGCTGTTTAATGCTTAACAAACCACTGCATACACACATTTAATATTCACTTTCTTAAAATATAAGTACACAGTAATGTCTTGCAGGGAAGTGACTGCGCCCTAGAATCTTACCACTGCTGCACAACTTATTTTACAGCCTTGAACAAACAGAGACTGCAGGTCCATCATAACAATGCACCATTAAGCGTGGTTACATGTTCACTGTGATGGATTGCTAGCTGTTGAATAATGACTTAACTTTAACACAGATTTGGTCTTATCAGAAATCTGTAAAAACGATAATATAATACAGGCAACAAAAGCTGCAACAAAAACATTACAATGATAACTATGATGATAACTATGACTCTATTACTATTTTGATGCAGGTTTGAATCAGGACCTCGTGTTTTTGTTGCAAATGAATGGAAAGCAACGTGCTGCAGTCAGTGCTCGGTTGTATTGCAGCCCTCCTGTCTCTGACAGCATCACCGCTACACACAGAGAGGAACCATCTCCCCACTCCGATTTCTACTTTGCCTGCCTCGCACTCAAAATAGAGGCGGTGACCTATTCAGATGTGATGAATAATTAAACAGTAAGGCTTTGATTTTTTAAAAATTAACACGGACTTCTTTGTTGCTAAGGCGCTGACATTCAAGGTGAAGTTAGTCATGATGTTCATGTTGGATTGTTATTGCTTAGACAGGCAGCCGGCTTCACCCACAGGCCGTTTTCACAGCAGACATTTTGATTTGTCATAGCAGAAGCACAGGTGTTACTAATAATATCAGCAGTAGCTTTTGTCTGCAGGAACTTACATGCACATAGCAGGAGCTATTCCTTTATGTAGTAATAATACCTCCCCTTTATCTGCAATTAAGAGTCTAAGTCCAGTAAAAAGATTCTGTTCCCTGTATTGGTCTGACTTGGCATCACACTAATAATAGAGCACAAATATATAGTTTTTTTTGTCATACAAAAAAGGCTCCCAAACAGCTGAGCTCTGTAGCTCGTGGCCAGCATTACTCAAACAGGAGTAAATTATGCATTTGTTGAGGTTGCAGCTGCACAACACATTTAGCGTTCTCGTCAGTATTCTCAGCGGCAGGACAGCGTATGTGGGATAGACTCAAAATAAACCACCGCATTCATGACTGCACCTCAACTGGTGCAGGAGTGTGGCTTATTGGCTTGTGTTTTTTTTTTATCTGAACATTTTAGCAGGAACATTTCGCAGCTGGTTTTGATCTTTTCTTTTGTTAAATAAAATCACAACACTTCTTACCGGGTTAAAATAAAAAGACAGTCTGAACATGGCGGAGAAGAGCATGGATGATGCCGAAACTGCTCACGCAGTAAGCTCTCCCTCCAGCTTATGCAATCCTGCATTACTCCCAATTAGGGCAGCATGCCGCTGTTTCGCTGTCAGACATGACGGCACGGGATCAGAGAGGTGTCAGGGAACAGGTTATAGCTTTTAAATAAAAGTTTGGCCAGTTTTGGGGTCCTTTAGTTAGAGTCAAAGTTGTCAGTTTGTTACATCACTGTACTGTTCTTTAAAACTTACAAATCAAGGAAAGATGGAGCAGCATTAGCAAAGATATGCATACACGTGTCAGCATATATTTACATGGGTGAAATGTCTGTTTAGTAATGGAGGGGTAGAAATTTGCTTTCTCCCTTTGCAGACCAGCATGTGAGACCAGTGGCCTGAGATGCTGCAATGAGTTGCAGATGTATTGAGGATCTTGAGTTTTAAGACTTGTGTCTGTTAAAAATGCATCAGGTTTATCAAGGGAAGTGTGAGTTCGCTGGGCTCATTAGTCTGAATAAAATAGCATGCTCTGGCATGAAGCGATCCCAACGTTAAAACTGTTGCCAGTTAATCCATAAGAGAGCAGATACTGCCTGGTGATCAAAACTGGAGCTGTGTGTGTGTATGAGACGGCATGTGTGTGTTGAGAAAAAAAGAGCATATGAGTGATGGAGAGAGAGCTAAAAAGAATGAGAGGGAAAAAAGAAGAGGATGAAACTGTGCAAAGAAAGGAGATGAGAAACGGAAAGATGGAGCGATGAGGAGTGAGATGACACACCTAACGGGAGAACAGCTATGAAGGCATGTTCTGACCCATGCTGTTCCTCTGCTGCTAGCAGTCGTGTGATCAAACCCAGAAAGACTGAGCCCTACATCGCATCCCAGCCCCATAAACCTTCTCCTCTGGGACCCTGATAAAACACGTAAAACACCTCGTCTTTCCTCCTCATGTTCTCCCTCACCCCCTCTACTTGAGCGCACTGGATCACGTACAATTACAAACTCCACATGAAATGAGCTCTTTGTGCTGTACAAACACGGACAGGCAGTTTCAGGAGAAAGCCGCATATAACATACATTATCAGCACAGCCCTGAAACACTGAACCTAATCTGGCTTTGAGAAGCCACTGCAGTTGGAGTTGAATTAATTAGGCTGGATGTTATCAGTCACTGAGCCATTAGTGATGTTCCTCTTCCTGATGCATATCTCTGGACATCTCATCAGTCTTTCTCAGCATTTAACATCCAATCTTATCAACTTCAGTTCTACCTTAGTGCCACTGGGAAGGTAGAGCTGCATTTATCTAATTCTACATCCACATGTAGGTGTGAGTGCTGGTTGTCAAGGACAACATAACTTACAGCTTTCGATCTCCAGGGTGCAGTTTTGTTCATCAAGAGGGTATCGGCGCAGGTCCATCATGCAGGCTGCTGTTGTGGTGATTCTATGAGCAGAAGGGTGAGGATATAGTATTATTCACAGAGCTGGTTCTGGCAGGCAGCAGTAGCTGAGCTAATTTCACATGACCTTCACCACAGAATGTGATGTGGGCCTGCATACCACAGTAGGATAATACAAAACCAGTGTATTTAAAAGTGATTTGAACATGCCATTTCTTCCCAAAACCAAGAAAAAGAAGCAATCAAGTATTAGACAAGGATTAAATGCTGCATGTGAAGGCAGCTTTTTGCAACTGTCAGACGCTTAAACAATAACAATGTTTAAAAACAGGGCAAAAGCTTTTTTTTCATGTCCTTTTGCAGTTCTGCAAAGGATTACATCCTTTTCCCATAGGAAGAGTGACAAAGTCTCTGTTACGATTTCTTGTTTTCATGTTGTGTAAATGCATCATGTGTTGTTTGAATGCATTTGGAATGAATCAGGGGAAGTTCACTAGAGCACAAGACAATTCTGCCTCTTGTAGTTCATGCACTTTGCCTTCTGTGATCACCATGTTATGGAACTGAACATATATTATTCAGGGATATAAAAGGCACAGCCAGTTAGCTGTTTAACATATTGCATACCTAAAGTCACCACCGTAAAGTTAAAATGGTTCATATTAAAGTTAAAATAGTAGCCAAACATTTTGCAGTTCACAGATAAATATAATCAGCTTCAACAAATAGACATCAGGGGTTTTGTCAAAACTAACCCTCAAAAACCCTCAAAACTAATATGTCTGAACTAAAATGTCAGTTATGAGAACCTGTTAGCTAGGACTTGATGGTGACTGTTGTTGCCCATGCACATTGGTTAGTGGTAGTGGATAGCAGTCAGACTGCTAGTGAGAGTATAATGGATGCATAAGTCAAATTATTACTTTAATTTAATTTAAGAAAACCTGTAAGGGTGTTTATCAAACCTTTATTTTAAGGTGGGGCATGGGCTCAGGGAGGGAACAGTATTAGACTAAGGAAAAAGCAGGTATATCTTTACAGTTACATACTAGACTAAAATATCTACATCTTACACCAAAACAAAAGGTTTTGTTATTTACTTTTCATGCTGAAACATTATGCACCGTATTTAATAGGTATATATCTGGAACACAGATGCATCCTTTCAGCACTTTTTTCTGCACATGAGTACGTTTTGGTGTTAGCTAGAATGAGGACATACCATGTAACTTTCCAACTTTAAAACTCAGCATTACAGACTCATTTGATGGTATAGTGACATTTATTATGTACACTTTTGGAACAGTCCCAAGGCTGAAAACTGCACTTTACAATATTTGCTTCATGGACACCGTATGACGTTACAGATTAGTTTCGCTTTACGCACTTCATCACATGCTACCAAGCAAGCACTACGGGAGAGGACCGCCAGAGGAGGTTATCGGAGGAAGGAAAGAAAAAGAGATAAAGGTGGAGGGAAAGAAATAAAACACTCGTCGACATCAGGCTGATTTTAGGTTATAAAATGGATACCAAATTACTGTGATCACTGTGTATAACATAAAGATTAGCAGAATCAATAACTTTGTTAACCACAGAGACAGTAATTTAACAATAAATACACATTTTAAACATTTGTACTTTGTCTGAAGTCCAGTGTGCTGTCATCAAGCAGGTCATTGAATACAGAGTTATATTCAAAGTATGACATTAACAAATCATAACCAAACATCTTTTTTTCTCTTGCAGTGTGATATGCAAAACGAACATGGCCATTTAAGTCTATGGAACTGTAAAAAAAATTACAATGTCTGTTTTGCATAATTTACCAAACAGTGAGATAAATTTACTGGTTAGATTTGAAGAACCGCATTATGTGTAGTGATAGTAGTGTTTAGTACTCTGTTTGGTTTCATTTCATCATATGAAGAGATAAAAACAAAGTGGGGTTCAACCCCTGGTCATAAAAAGCTGCCATGTCCGACAGCTTTGCTCAGAGCGATGCACTTCCTCTTACGCATGACAAGGGGCCAGGGCTGAGATGTGCTGGCACCCGGCAGTGCCAAGCCCCCGAGACCGTCGGAGCAACCGGACACACAGTTTAACTACAGATACTAAATCTAGCACGCGTAAGTCACACACACTGTCAAACACACAGATGGATATAAAGCACGATAACATCACGCAGCCATTATTAATAATAAGAGCCTGTGGGATATTTCCCAGTATAGATTGAAGTTTTTGTCATAACCACGCATTTTACCCTGTCAGAAATGGTTATTGTCATTTCATCAGTTCATGGCTTTAATATTCCATTTATTCTTTTATGACAGTGGAAATTATTGGAAGCATCAGTAATATTTTTTAAATAATGTACAGTTGACTTTTTATAATAAAAAATATGGAAGAATGTGCCTATATTAAAGCAGATATTTTATAGCATTAAACACATTTTTTTACATGCACATAAATAATTACAGTATCTCTCACTCATATTTTGGGTATAATTACTTAAGGCTAAAAGATTCATGAGAGGTTATGGATGAATTTAACTGAAAGCATAATAATAAATCATTTAAATTTCCTTATATTAATTGCTGTATTCTTTCAGCAACGTAGTTTTTGCATAAACTTTTATTTTTAACATGGCTCATTTGTTTTTTTTTTCAGTGTCCATTACAAGAGAATTAAAAAGGAGAGAGAAGGCAGTGTCCTGGAGCACAAATCAAAATTTAGTTTTACGACAGTATCAACTGGGACTCCATTGCTTGAAGAATGTTTTGTCTTTAATAATTGAGGGGAAAAGTTTATTTGAAATCTCTCTACATGAAACAAACAGCTCCACTGGGCCATGCCTTGCAAGTTTGGGATAGTAGAGCCTTTCTCTCATACTCTCCGGCTCTGTCAGTCTTTTTGCTTGCTCTCTGGGCTCTTACATAAGAGCCAGTTAGCAGGGCCATGGTGCACTAAGGGATTAACACAGGACTCTCATTTCTGTCCTAGTTTAGCCCCTTTATGGACGCAAGTTACTGGGATGTTGGACTCACCAGCCAGGCACTCATCACTCACCATTATCACTATCACTAATAAATCATCATAGTGGCGCAGGAGAAACACAGGGGAGAAGCAGAAATGAGGCCAAAATGGCAGGGGTAAAAATATCAGCCTATTTATAGCCCACCTATATAATCTGCAGACGTCTCAAAGCTTTTTTAATCTAAGGCTTCTTCTCTATTCTCTGGCATGTCCGAAGTGCATGCTGACCATTAATAAAGTGCAAATAATGAGTGAGGAGGAGATGTGGATGAGGGTTTCTCTGCAGGATTCCCTTCACGTCTATGCTTCTCCTCCTCCTCCTTCTCTTCGTCATCTCCACTGCAGCGAGTCTGCAGTGATCATGAAGCACAGGCTTGTTTGCTCTTTGTCAACATCAGGGGCCAGTGTCTCTCCCTCTCATGCCAACCTGCCGGCAGAGAGGCCATGCTTTTGCAGCTCATGCAATTCAAACACGCTACATTTGCTCTGTGTCGGAGCTAACAGGACATGAAGTTCTAAAAAAGGCTGTCTTTTCTTCTTTATGCATGTTCTCTCACTGTTCAGCCCAGGCTCTCTCCATTTGTGTGTGTGTTTCCCCCCTCCCTCAAGGCAGCGTGTGCACCTTTATTCCAAATGACCTTGTTTACGGACACAACACAACCACCACAAATTCCCAGACAGAATCTCATTTCAAGGGAGCATCGCACCAGAGCGAGAGTGCAGGGGAGGATTTTTTTGCAGGGTGCAAACCTGTGCAACCTTAACTAGACTGACCTTTTATTACACATGCAGCAGAATAAAATTATACTTGAAGAAGTTAAAGCAAAATAGAAAAGCCTCCTCCATTTTGGGTAGAGAGCCCATGTTGGGATGTCTCAGACCTTTCTGCTCGATTTAAAAAAGTCTGCAACCAAACAAAACGGCTTCAATCAGTCTCTTTATGTCCAATTACTCATTCAAGAATACAGGAAGCTCCGAACACACAGAGGATATCCAAACCATCCTGCTTGATGAGTAACTTAGGAGATAGATGGGTAACTTTGAAGGTGATTCTATTGACAGTATTGACAGAAAGAAGAGGGCAGCTTTCTCCCCCCGGCCACGGGATATGATCTATCGAGCTGCAGAGTGGAACACTCTTCACCTGACAAAAGGCAACGTCAGTCTCCACAGCACAAGGATATGTCCTCTCACAAAAGGAGTTACAATATTCACTGAGAAAAGAGAGAGGGAGGAGGGAGAATCCTAATATTTTCTCCATTTTGAATGAAGTTTGACCTTCACATCTGTGTCTTTCTGCTCAGCACTGTCTCTCTTTCCTCAGTCTCTTCCCTTCTCTCTGAATTTACAGTGACATGCATCAGGATTCATACACTGAATGTTAGACTTATTCCCTCCCTTCCTGCATAAAAAGCTTAAAGGAGTTTGTGTTGTTTCGTTCTCATGAATGTTTCTCTCCCAGCTTGGGTGGTATCTGTGATCCTGGCTGGGTAATTAGATCAGACTGCCTCTCTCTGAGAGTCAATCGAGCTCTAAAGTGACAGTTGGGAGCACTGTTGTAATTTTCTGCTTCTCCTGGTAATTAAAGACCAGGATTAGGTAGGATTGGGATACACTATATATCCAGAAAATAAGGAGTAAACAACATCCTCACCCTTCCTACTCTGCATGCACCCCAAAAATAACGCTCACCCACTCACAACCACCCACCCGCAGACAGGCTTAAACACCACACACACACAAATAAGCACACATCTAATAGCTAGTGTCTCATGCAAACGAACCAGAATTTAATCTACTGGTGTTCCGCAGGTGCAGCAGCCAGTTAGTTCAGCACAAATAGACATTCACCTCTGAGGCCAATGATGCTCACTTATAACGTGCAGAGATTTTCTCACATGCATAGGATGAGAAATTAGAACAAATGTACACAACAGTGAGGTTTTTGGAAAATGACAGAGGAAGGTTGCCTTTTTAAACATCTATCCATTATCTACCGCGTATTCCCTGAACGGGGGCTGGAGCCAATCCCAGCTGACATAAGGCGGGGTACACCTGGACAGGTCACTAGTCCATCACAGGGCCAACACACACAGACAAACAACCATGCACACACACACTCACTCCTATGGGCAATTTATCATCTCCAATCTTTCTAACTATTATTTGGAATTAATGAGGAATTGAAACTCTCACCTAGACATGGCCAGGTATTGTAACAGCATCTGTATATGGAGTGTGTGTGTGTGTGTGTGATTCTCTTTTCCCAACACCCATTCAACCAGTTTACTTTAAACACCTAGTGGGTGTATTGCAGAGGTTCCATGGTGGTGTGTTTTTGGAAGCTTTTGTCTCTTAGACATGTGTTAAAATGTGCTGTCATGACTAATTGCCTGTTTGGTGTATTAGAAACTTTCCATTTCTGCAAGATCCCAAACATGTTTCACTGAATTCAGTAACATTTAAATAAGTAACTTCCTGGTATATATGATAACGATGCTGCTGATTTGCTAGAGCTTACTTTCATCTACTAAATGTGAATTTAAAAATCTTGATGTTTCTTGTAATTCAGAATTAGTGACGATTTGCTTTTGCTTGAAATGCAGTTTTTTGTTGTCAGTGCATGCTGTATGCAACATGCACTGTTAGTTTTTCTGTGATTTTAGCTTGACCTGCACCATTTAATTGTTCCAGTATACACACACAAAGATAACTGAGTTATTCACCAAAGTACGCTCCACACTGTGATTCAGTGTACTGAAACGTCCAAGACACCATGTCACCTCTTTGCTTCCTCTGCTGAAGATCATTGTGCATGTCAGTACAGCAGAATGAGCTGCACAGACACCGTTGTTCCGTTACTTTATTATTTTTATTTAGCCAGATGTCTCTGCAGTTAGGAAATGTTTTTCTTTAGTACAAAATGAAAATGTGAACGTGCTTTATATCTTAGTTGACACGCTCAATTAATGGATTACTTTCAGTCACAGGTGTCAGAGAGCCGCCTTACGGAGAAATCTGCTGTGTAAATGCACAACTAAGTTTCCCTGTTTTCACATGCAAATTTTTAATTTAGGATGTGTTTGTGTGAAGAAGTGCAGGATGTGCACTATCAGGATGTGTTAGTCTGGTTTAGATTATGTTCAGTTTTAGTGTGATTTATATACACAGTAAAAGTTTAGTTTTGATAAGATTAGCACAATGATGGCATTATTTGTAGTCATGTAACTCTATTTTGTTTTACAGTTACCTAAACCACTATCTCACTACCATCTTAAAGCTGGTAATTACAACATTTTAGTTTCTCATTTCATGTATAACATGAAATCTATTAGTTTTTTCTTAATTAATATAAAAAAAACATCAGTTGTAATATTAATGGACTTAAAAAATTTATATATTTCAATAATTATAGAAGCTTTGGATGATTTTTTAATGTATGTCTTATATAAAAGACCCTTTCATATTAATACATCAACAATGATAAACATATAAATGTGCACAGAAGCAGCTCTGCATGTTAACCTGTATTTCTTCTGTTTATTTCTCACTTTTTCCACATTTTTGAATATTTTCACCTCTTCCAGCACTGCTGATCTTCCCACTGATGACACTGGCCTGAATAAATTCATATCCAGCAGATGACAACACAGTGACAGGACATGTGTTCACATACATCCTGTTTCCTTATCAAAGTCACTGCGTCTCCTCTCAGTTAGCCATCCCCTCCACATCCACTAAAGCTCTGCTGTTGTAACCAGCCAGCCCGTCTCTACAGGTACATGTCAGTGTCCTCAGAGCGCACAGGCATCTGGCCGGGCTGACTCTGACAGCAGCTTGTGTCCGGACTTGCTAGCATCAAATAAAACCCATCCTAAACCCGCAAACCAAGTAACAGAGAAGCCGGGAAGCAAGCAGCACTGACAAGGACAACGTATCTGAGGTAACAACTGCATCTCTCTAATGCATGCATGCATGCACTCGTATTTTACAGCACTTTTACAGCCCTCCATGCTTAGGTTACTTTTCAAACGTTATGCAAAAGTGTGTGTTAGCGTTATGTAATTGAGTGAGAGTGTTATAAATGACATTTCTGTTGAAACAAATGTACCGATGAATAATCTGGTGCAGTGCAGATACTTAAATTTTTTAAACAGTCTTTGCGCAAGAAGGGCATCTGAGTCTAGAGAGAGAATGACTGAACACTGCAACATCTTCAATTAGCAACAATAACCTCAGCTTTCACACACACACACACACACAGCTTAATCCCACATGCACACGCACACCAACGACTGAGAAGCTGGTGACAGATCAGAGGAGGCAGTAGCAAAGTGATGGACTGGTTGTGTTAGCCTGCGCAGGCAAAATGCGCAGCATCAGTACAAATACACATCCAGTGTTTGTATTGAACTGCTACATTATTGATTATGAGTTATCAATTATGGATGACAGCCTCCTAAGAGTCATCACAGTCCAGCACCGCAAAGACTCTGTCTTGTAGATGGGCTGAACCACTGTATACGATCAGACTCAGTTTGCACCAACCTGCTTCATTATTGATCATAACTTATCAAATATTGATATTGATAATCATCAGGAGATTTAAAAGGCTACAATATGAAGACGTGCAGCTCCTTTGAAGCTGGAAGAGGATGAGTTTGCTTCATGACGTCAACAATTTTGATAAAAGCACATGAAGTAAGAGAGATTTCAGATTAACAGAAGGTTTTTTCTACAATATGACATTTTTTTACAGGTAATTAAAACTTCCCTCATGACCCCTCAGAGGGACAAGCCCGAGTCCCTTTAATCAAAGGACATGTTCTTCTAAAGTATGATCTTTCACCGTGACTACCTGACAGATTAGCTACATGTCAGTGTGAGAGACATTGTAAAATTTACATTAAGATATCACGTTTAATTTGATTACTACGCACTATGTTGACTTTTCTCACTAAAAGAAACTTGCTTAATATTTTAATATCTCTCAGTAACATATTCAGTAACAGGTTAAAATCCTGTTTTTTGTCTGTTTATTTAATTCACACATGCTTTTTATGTCTTGTTTCATTACTCTCTGATGTAAAACACTTTGATTAACCTTATTACTAAGAGGTGCCAAACAATAAAGTCCTCCAGCCTCAGCCTTGGTGTATCATGTCCTTTTTAGTCTTGCTAATAAACTCAAAATGCAATCCTGGAGGTGGCCCCATAATATCTCCTCATGCCCATTAGAAGTATTTGCTAATGCACACAGCTTTAATATTGCAAATGGAGTAAGTCAAGGTTGAATTTGGAAGTTGCTTTGTTTAATAATGTGAAAAAATCGTAATAGTTTGTTTAGAACAATTTATCAGTGATTTGTTTTTAGAAAATCTGCAAAGAAAAAATTATGATGGACTGTAAAAATAGCTCCATGTGACATTATGATGCATCATAACCAATCTAATAATCGTGACACTATAGGGGAATGTTTAAATGGCTTACCGGAGTCCATAAAGCACCGTCCCATCAGGGTGGAGACGGATCATTCTGTTCTTGACCGTGACGCCATGAACGAAGGACTTCTTATCATTGAGGAAGTAGGTGTCGGGGACCCACAGCTGGTCAGCCACTCGGTTATCCAGAGTCAGGTTGTATGCAATCTCAGAGTAGGAGAGACGTTTGTCCCGCCATGCTTGTTGGAAGTACATAGTCAAGGTGTAGTCCTAGTGAGAGGAGGGCATTTACTGTCAGTAGAGGAATTTAGAGCAAGCTGTAAAACACATTCTTATGACATTGATTCACTACATAGTTGCAGTGTCTTTAAATGCTTTATTTTAACTACCATCTTATCCAGATGAAACACCAGCAGCATGGTCGCTTAGACTTTTCAGCACGTGTCACAACATAGTGTGGATTATTCATAATGAGAAGGTCAACCAAAAGGTCTGTGTTTAGTTGTACAGCACATTTCATGTACAAGACATTTCAAACTTCTTTCCATGAACATTAAAAGCCTTTGGATTTAGAGGAGGCATGAAAAATAACATTAAAACACATTTTAAAAAGAAATAAAGACAAAAAGGGGCTAAAATAGAATTAGATAAATGGGAGGAATAAAAGTTACAGCGTAAACAATGATGGTTGTTTTGATAAAATGTGGTGAATTTTTAACTTGTAAGAGTTTCAACAGACCTGCAACTTTCACTCAACTTGTTTCATATGTGAGAAAAAGTAACAGGCTGCTTCTCTGTTTTTAGTTCTGACTCTGGAGACAGAAAGACGTGACTCGTTGTGGTGTTTAAAGCAAACCACAGGATCCTGAATGTATGTTGGCCCCTTTACAGTCTGATTGGTCTTAAACCTTCCAGAACTGGACAGTAGTCCAGTCTACTAAAGACAAATGCATGGACACGTCTTTCTAAAAACCTGCTGGGACAATAGCTCTTTAATCCCAGGTATGTACTATTTTCATGAGTCTATGACTGCGCCCACATTTCTGGCTTTGTTTGCAGTTTTAACATTATGTAAAGATGACTGCTCATTTTTAAATGTTCTTCCTTGGCTAATAAAAACATTATCTCAGTTTTATCTTCATTTAACTGGTGCATTCAGTCTTTACTTTGATCGATTTGATTAGTGTTTGGATTGCTTTGGATTGGGTTATCGTTTCCTGGAGAGACGGTTATATGAATTTATGTGTCATCCACTAAACTATGGTTATCTATTTAGTTATTGGCTTTGATCATTTGCTGAGCAGCAGTGGCCTTGGAAAACTCACATTAGATCCTGCCTTCTGACACAAACCAATTGGTCACAGTGCCAGAAAGACCGACCCGGTTCCGTTTAGATCCAGCTAAAGCAGTCTCAGTGCTGTGTTGTGGCCGAAAACCTGACTAGCGAACATCAAAAGTGGTTATTTGGTGTCAGGAAGTTGTCTAATCATTGAAACAGAGTCTTTAATCCTAATGAGAAAGAGGAGGTTTAGTATCCGCCTGTAACTTCTCATGAGTGACGAGTCTTTTCAGTCGTGGCTTGATGACGGGTGTTTTTAGTAAAGACACCTGAAAGCAGAGACACATTTACAACCTGTAAAATATCCAAGGTCATCCTGATACTTTCTTGAAAAACCCTGTTGGCAACGCATCAAGACAGTGACTGGTGGATTTTGTGGTGGTGAGTGAGTGAGTGAGTGAGTGAGTGAGTGAGTGAGTGAGTGAGTGAGTGAGTGAGTGAGTGAGGGAGTGAGTGAG